>OY757258.1:162134-199358 GCA_963584085.1 Pyrausta aurata | reverse complement strand
GTGTATAATTTAATTTTTAACTAGTGAATAGAATCAGTGCATGTTTTGATATGTATCAGTTGTGGCTGTTCACCATGGTGCGCCTTTGTTAATCTGTAACAAGAAAATGTTTGTTCAGTTACGAAATTTCATAATCGTTACCAATCGTTTAACCACCGTAGCGACCGCGATTAATTAAACAGACACGTGTTAGTTGCTTCGATTATTTATTGTTACAAATAGCCTGCACTACACACGTCTGTGAGTCGGCTGCGATAACTAGAGATGGGCCGAGTACTCGGTTAATACTCGGTACTCGGCATACTCGGCAGGTTTTTTGATACTCGTACTCGGCCGAGTAACTCGGTTTTAATGCCGAGTAATACTCGGTTTAAGAAAAGCAATATATTTAGGTAGATATCATCTAAACGACTGGGGAAATCTATCACAACTTCAATTATGATAATGAGTGAGTAGAGACAAAATGAGGAAAACGTTAATAAAAATAATAATATATGAAATTTTACAAAGTTAGATTGTGTTGTGGTGATGCAAAGCTCTCTCTGCACGTTCTAGTAACAGACAATTCCTTTTTTCTTCGTAGACTTTACTAAGCGTGCCAGTTCTGAATATCTTGTTCAGGGCCCTGCCCACCACTCGAAAGCACACTTCTCTTTTGCTAGCAAATTTTCTTTGAAATAGCGAATTTATTTAAATTTAGTAAATAAATTTTTTTTTATTTTTATTATTTATTTATTTAAAACTTACAAACTATCATTACAGGTGATAACCTATTGCGATAGCGAAGTGACAAAAACAAAAACAAGTAAAATACCTTAAAACTTAAGAACAAGTAAAAATCTAATTCTGACACTACATTTTATATGACACTGTCATTAGTGCCGCCCTTGTGAATTCACTCAGATTGCAACAAAAATGTAAATCTGTCATTGGCGGTAAGTTTTCCATATCTATATTTTATGTTATTATCATGCTGTGGATTTCGTAAAACATAAAAAAGTACTTTTAGGATCATTGCGCTGTAGTGGCTTGATGAAAGCTTATTTTGTGCGAACCTGGTTTGTACTTGTTTACACACCCGAAACAGGAATTTGATTGAACCGAGTTACTCGGCCGAGTACTCGGTTGGAAAAAAAATGAACCGAGTAATACTCGGTACTCGGTACTCGGCAAAAGTGCTACTCGGCGCATCTCTAGCGATAACTGATGCTATTGTTCAAATATTTACAAGGCTGACAAGAAAATCAATTTTGCACACATGCTGCAGCTGTAACTACGAACAGTAGTTATGGTGCAACATATTTAAAAAAAATTATTGAACCCATGTTATTCCAATCATCCATTCAAAGATACACTTAAAAAGCACTCTTTTAACAGCGAGATTTTAAACTAAATCTTACATACATTTTGTGGCGTATAAAAATAATTTTAATAATTCATTCATCAGTGCTGTATTCTCATTATAAATAACACAGTCACGGCTGGCTTTGTTCTGCTTTTTAGTAAGATTTGCGGGCGGTATCCTTAATGAAACCTATTCATTCCCAACATTCTGCTTCCATTCTTTCCATTTAGCTCGTCATTTTTTTTGAGTGACGGACGTCCATTAAACATCACAACTAATTGCAAAACCGGTAAACAAAACGTACGAGAAGTAGAACAATTCGTTGCTGAAGTAAACTATCAACTTACTCGTATAATGAAGATTGAAAAAACTGTGACGTCAAATAAATCAACTCCTTGCAGTCTATTTGTGGAACTCAAGCTTGTGTTTAATCAACCCCATAAATAGGAGGTTATTTAGGTAATGTTCGTCACGTATGTTTTACTCATTAATAATTGTTCCAAACTGCAATTGTTTGACGCACAAAAAATTGAAGTATTCGTCTAGCTACCAACCTAACCAAAGTATTAACTCTCACTGAATTACGGCAAATCGAGTAAATAACAAGCGTATGTACAGACAGACCAATTAAAACCCTCACATCAAAGTGATTGCTGCAATTAGTACTCAAGAAAAGAAACACATGGAGTTTTTCAGTGAAAATTACGTTCCATTCCTATTTCCCCGTCTCGAGAGCTCGGCGGATGTGTACCGCCGGAAGTCGCCACTCGTCCAGCATCCGGCGGCCATCTTGCCGGAAGCGGTTACAGTTTATGACTTCCCGCCCTTTTGGAAACGTAAATGTAACTTGTGAATACTCCCTTTGTTGGGAGTTTGAATGTTTTGCGGGGCTCAGGGCACAAAAGAGCGAAATCAGCGAGTCAATGTTGCTTGCTTTATGGTGTGGGTATATTGGTTTTCATATTATATTTCATTTCCCATTCATTTGACAAGTTAATATTAGAACCTTTTCCACTTGTCTTAAAGATCGTATCACACAAAATAATATTCTTTTGCGCTTGACTTAATCGGGCCTCTGTTACCATGAAATACCAAAGCATCCGGAGCAGTGAAAACAAAAAACAAAATTGAGGTAACAGGTACTGCAGAACAGGCCCATAAATCAAATACCGTACAGAATTTATTACATAAAATACTTAAAACAAAATAAAATACAAGTAAATTAAATTTACACGCTTATTTGTATTGTTCGCGGTGTCGCGTAGTTAATGGAAAATGCATTTTCTTTATTCAGTTTAATAAAATATTACTTCATATCGTAAACGTATAAATAACTGACCATATTGTTGTGCGTTTTGATTTACTTTAATACGAGTAAGTAGGAGTCACTGTTACGCGACATAAAATATTATATCTAATATGTGATGAATGAATCTGCTAATTAGTTATAGAAGCAAAGTTAAGTCGCTTAATAAAAACAATATTTTATTCAGTATACTATGTAGTTACAGTACTTTCTAGTTTCCCATTTGAAGCGCTAAATGAATAAATATCCCTCGTGAAATAAAATTTTAGCTATCCGTCTAATAGGGACATAATGACAATCATTCCATTAATTTAACCTAGTATGTGATTGTGAACAAGTTCATATTTCAGTTTGCAAATGTGTTAAATTTTTCTAACAAAAATAAACTATATTATTATTTTTATTTATTGCACAGACAAAATAAAGTACAAGTGGCGGACTTAAAGCTTAAAGCAATCTCTACCAGTGAACCATTGGGTCAGGCAGAAACGATTGAGGCGTAATAATAGGCTATATAATAGTTGTATCTCGAAATATATGAGATTCTTTTGATTGAACACATTAGAGACACATAATTTAGTTTTTTTTTTACGCTATTACATTTTTTTGTTATTTAAACCTTTACTAGACCTAGAGCTTCACTAAAAATCACTACCCGAATATCTACCCTCTCTTTCACACCACACAAACATAGGTTGCGTATTCGTGTGGGTATACGTATGTATTCTCGTATGCGATACACCTTTACCTACACAAATATAATATGAGTTGCGGTTACGTGATTTTGACGTCTTATGCAATACTTTTTTCACAGTTTCTCTTACACTAAAGCCGTCTCTCACTCTACAAGATAAACTGGCAAAACACAGCCTTCGCCAAACTTTAACACACTTAGACCACATGAAATTGCTAAAAACCAAACAATAACTAAAACACGCACACATGAAAAGCACATTGAGCGCAACGCGCCGTTGCGTTCAAAATTATTAAAAATGGCCGACAAAGATTTGATATTGACCTTAGTTACGGTTGTCGCGAGCTTGGCACACCTGGCTACCTCGCCCAGACTGGGCTCGCCCGCTAGTGCGCCTGAAAAGGCTCTGTTGCCATGCGCACACCTACGCCACCCCATTCGCTGGGGTATATTTGTGACGTCATCGCCGCCCGACCAATCACAACCGCCTGAAATTCATGTAGGTATGAGAGCCGCGGTCGATGTCTGAAACAAAAATAGGCTCTATGGACCATAGGTCGATATTGGGCGCCATCAAACATTTATCTGATCATTCCGAGCGGTTTTCTTTACGATGCTTATTAGACTTTTATGTAAATTGGAACAACTATTATCAATGATTTTATGATTGTGCTGTGTGACGGGATATTTATGATTCTGGTTCAGTAATGGCCGCTCGTTTGCTACTTATATTTTCATCGAAATACTGTTAACTTAAGCAGTATTTATGTACATTTATTGCTTGTGATAATGGACCTTATTAAAATAAAGGTCCAATGAAAATTAAGTAGAGCATTTATTTTAAAATACTGCAGTCGAATAACTTTTTTAATATGTTGAAAAATATCCAGGATATAATTTGGCAAGTGATTCAGCTTTCATTTGCCAAACCCTATCCTGGTGTTTTTGGAACAGTTACAATAAACATAAGTATTATAGCAACGGCGTCAAACAAACTTTCGTTTTTTGAACACTAATCTTGATACTTGATTTCAGAAAACGTTAAAGTAACTATTTTATACAGTGTGCCCTGGATGAATTGAAATCCGGATAGGAGGTTAAAGAAGAGCAATAGACACAGGGTATTTTGCTATGTTCAACTTTCGCTTGTCAGACTAAAAACACCTTGTATTAAAGCCATTTGTGTAAAATTTCCAAATCGTTTGCAAGCCCGCAGCCTTCTTGCATGATTTTTCTCACCGACATTTTACACCCTATTAGCCAGCGGTATCTAATCTCTTAATATTCAAATACTCAACTCTACCTACAATATCCTCAAAACATGAATGTTGTCCCATCAGGAAATAGGAAATAACATTCAATAATATTACTGAGTGACGATTTGCGGCAAATCGAATCGGTCGTGAGCGGAGCTTAGAACCTCGCTCTCATGTTGTGAGTACATCCCTCGCGCCTCGCCGGCTCAGCTGACACTTTCAATCACTCTACTCTAGGAAAATCTGCACGAATATTTTCGGTAATCCTCTGAGATATATTTTTGTTATATCTTTGGAAGATTGAATAATGCTAAAACAATATATTATGACCTCTTACTTTCCTATATGAGGTTAAAATGAAATTTTCCTAAACATGGCGGGGGTGTCACTGCATCAATATTTTTTTTGAACCGGTTTCTTTCGACGTGTAAAGATCCCGCATATTATGGTTCAATGTCTGATTAGTAATTCATCATAGAAAAGTTTCCCATTAATCGTAATCTCCGCTGAATGACCGCCAAACTACCAAAAAACTTTACGACCAACAAAGGATATAGCATCGTGTGATGCAAGAACCGTGTGATTTCCTACTTATCGGCTTCCGGGGTAAAAGGGAGAACACGTATTGAACTCCATGCCAAACTAGTCCAGATGTTTGAATATGGAACTTTCACATCGGATTTAGTTTCGCCGGGCCGTTGGCACAGATTGGTCTTGGCACCACGCCGGTCTTGCGCACTGATACTGAACTATCGCTAAGGCCGCAGTATCGAACTTTTTCAATTATACCTACCTACTCTTTTACTTTCTTGCCCCTGTGGCTTCCGTACAATGAATATTAATGTCGAGATCAGGACTTAATATATTTTAAGCTAAGAATTTGAATTTTAATTCTTACTGTTATAGTATCATCCATGCAGTCGTTTTGCATTGATAATTATTATGTTATTAGAAATACCTTTGGTTTTACTCAAGGCGTCTGTACTTTTTGTTAAGATAGCATGTTATTTGCCACCATCTCTTTATCTCAATAAATACAAAATATATAAATGCACCATGCTATGGGATACCATTCTTACCTAGTTGACATTCTTCTGATTAGAACTAAGCGCTTTTTGTCAACTTTTATAATGCGACACAGCAAAAATGTGGAACTCTCTACCCGCATCAGTGTTTCCAATGGAATATAACCCTAAAATTTTCAAAGTAATAGTGAAAAGGCTTTTTCTGGGTGAGCTTGCCCTATCGTCTTTTCTGTCTGTGCCACTGGTCTAGCCTGGAGACAAAAGCGAACCCATTTCTAATAAAAAATAATATAATAAACTATGTAAATCTATAAATGCTCCAATAACAGCTCTGACGTGATTCGAAGTTAAAATCAATAGACAAACTAATAAAGGATTAGCATTGCAAATGCTAACCGCCGATTTTAGAGTCAAAACTTTGCTCCCTCCGCTTAGATCGCTCTTTCAAAGCTCCGCTCGGACGAGCACAGAGTCGGTTGGGCGAGTTCATGTAACTCGACTTGGACTTTTATTTTACAAACGGTGAAGTTATTTTCGGAAGCTCCGGAAAATAAAGTTACAAAGCTCGCTTTCACAATGTAGCGATCGAAATTAGCATTAGGAAAGTAGGTACCTTTGAATTTATAAAAATAAACTTAAAGGTCTTTGTACTACGAGTATAGTAACTTTAATGTTCAACTTTGGAAAATATATTTATTGTGGTAGATACTATTTTAAGTTGAATTACCATAGACAGTGTTTGGTCAATCGCATGAGCGATATCACATTTTCTAATTAATAAAACAAATATTCTAAGAACCAACTAAGTAGTTACTTTAGTATTAGGCTAAGACACGGATAGCTCTGGTTTTTACTATCCATTTCTCAGGATTGCTCCGATTTCAATGAAGTTAAAAAAAATATGATGAAATATAGCAGGCAGCAAGAATTAAATGCTTTATTAGCATTTTCAGACACAAAGTTAAGTAGCTGAAATATTTTTTTCGGTCTACCTATACACCCTGCAACCTGAAAACCTTGTAATTCTGAAGGTGAAAAGTACCACAAAAGAAACTTGGACATGCCTCATTATCAGACCCAAAAGCATAATCTTTTCAGTGTCCCTCAAGATTTACAAGCTTGAAAGTTTCAGGCAAAAAAAGCAGAAAGGTTCTCGTTAGCATTTCATCGGCGCACTAGCCCGAGGTGGTATTACGTATCTTACTATAGCGATTCTATTGCAACCGTGTGCTTGTGAAAATTAGAAAGTTACTGACAGGCAGCGCTTCCGATCGTTGACCATCATCGTCCGATGATAAAGATTTAAGAATTAAAGTTGCTAAAATTAAGTCCGCCACTTGTACTTTATTTTGTCAGTGCAATAAAGAATAAAATAAATAAACAATAAAATTAAAGTGGCATGTAGGCATGTGACATGTTGACACATGTTATGGCCAGGATATTTTTCAGATTTTTTCCCTGGCATAAGCAAATTCCCCTTGATAATCAATAGGAGAACACACGTAAAGAATGTTTGAGCTGGAAAATAATATATAAGCGCTCTACTTTAGGGCTTTCAAAATACAAATAGATTTAAGTAATAGCCCTGTCAGGAGTGAATTATTGAACATCTTCCTGTGTGGGTCGGTGCCTATTTTTAAGCTGGTCCGGAAATTTCTTGTCAGTAGCTAGGTTCAGCCAGACATGCTTTTAGTCGTCAACCCGTTCGTCGGAAAAGGTCGAAGTTTTTATAAACTAATTTTACGCCGTCAGATATACAGGCTGTTGTTTTTGTCAGCGACGAGCGACTCAGAGGTGGTGTTGGTGACCAGCATCACCAAAGGTATAATAATACCTTCTTGTTTGGTTTTCCTTATTTAAAATTCTAGTGTTTTTATAATACGTCAAACTTTGATTAAAGTAAAATAGCGGTAGATACGGCATGTCATACTAATTGTCAGCTAAAAAATGGCACTACACATTCCTTACGTAACACGTCTTATATATGTCACCCGCATACGCAATCCAATGAAAATTAGGCGACGGGGGCCTGATTTTAGCGGTCCACTTTTGAGTGGCGCGTCACCTATCTTCCGCTATTATACCGCAATATTGTTTTTATACTTTAGTCGGAAAATAAACTTCAATAGTGAAACATTAAAAGCCCTGGTTTTACTAATCCTCAACATTTGGTGGTTGACCAAACGATACAGATGCCTTTTTTTTTTAATAAAAAACCCACAAAATCAATTTTTCATTATGATATAATGGGCGAGTCAAAACTATCAACACCAGATCGCCTACTCGTAGCTTGCTAGCTTCGGCGTAGTATTTCGTAGATACGCGTGAGCGACGCGCGAGGGTGCGAGTTACCCCATAAATTTAGATTTTATTAAGCAGGTTGTGAAGAGTTTTTCTCTTCTAAAACGCATAAAATTTAAAGAAATATTTTTTTAGAATAATCATAACTCGCATTATCATCCCTGAGTCGCTCGTCGCTGACCAAAACAACATCCTGTATTGAAGCGAACAAAGTGACCAAATACTTCTGAACAGTTTAAAATGGCTATAAGTTCCTTACACTTGAAGTTACCATTAATGTCAGAACATTCATCACTTCATTAATATCTGAGCAGATGCTAGTTAATAACTTCTATACACACAACTAACCAATAATATCTGAACACTCACAATGTCAAATATAAGTTATTGGCTAGCATCTGCTGAAATATCAATGAAGCAATGAATATTTTGATATTAATAGTGTATGGAAGTAATTGACATTTTAAACTGATCAGAAGTATTTGGTCACTTTGTCTACTCCAACAGGTATATCTGACGATGACTACACCAAAGCATTCGCATACGGCAGCTATGCGGCTGAACGATACCAACAAGGATGTAACTATCATATATATCTATGTTAGAGCGAGAGACAGCCAATGTCATGTGCCGCATTCAAATGTCACGACCTGCATGCTAATGCGGCGCTGGACTAACGGCGTTATTACTTACATTAATATCACAATAACTGCTAACTCAAGGCTGAAAAAGCTTCTTGCGATAAGACGACCTAAATTGAACTTTACACGTTATTGGACCTGTGCGATGTGCAATAAAGAGTTATTTTAAGGTAAAGGGGCAGTATAGGAATGAAATGAAAATTAAAATATTTATTAGGTTAATGAAATATAACAATAACAGAGGCTGACTTATCCTATCAGTCCACTTTATCTTATTTTATCTTAATGACGTATTAATCAGCAGGTCTGTGTGTGTGTGTGTGTGTGTGTTTGTGTGTGAGTGCAGTTGTGTGCATGTTTCTATTTATACAAGTATGTGGTGCAAACAACTATTGTGAACATTTTGATCTTGTCTTTGTGTATATATCTAGATTTTTACTAGCGAGGATAAATAGATAAGATCAACAAATTGTATATTGGTGTCTGGCAAAATCTGTTTTTGGATTTCATTGGAATCATAATGTTCTACATTGTCTTGAGCCTGGGTGTTGTAGTACCACCATTGTTTCTTAAGTCTTAAACTAGATCCTAGAGTAATGCATGTGATTGGTGACTGAGAGTAATGCAACTGATTTTAAATTCTGCAGAATACAGCTTTAGACATGGATGCGGCGTTTATTTTCTCCATAGATCCCAAGCTTGTACAAATTGAATACTCTATGCTTTACTCAAACTGCAACCGCAAAAGATATTTGTTTAATTATTTCCAAAAGCAAATAGTTTTTTTCAAAGTCGTTAGTTACAATTTAACAATGAAGTTTTGATTTGAATATGTAATTGCTACTCAGAAACAATCACAAGATAAACGCAATTTGATATTTACTTTGTATTGGTAGATATCTCGTTTTAAGTAAAAATCTCCATTTAGTAGAGGTCATTTGCGTAGTAGCAAAAATAAAGTTAGCAAATTCCAGGGACGTGACTGATATGATACCAATAGCGGCCGGAACGCGACATCACTCATTCATGCGGCATGGGGCGGTTTACACGCTACGATTTATATTACGTTTAATTATATTTATAAACTCCAGGAACACACTAATAAACTAAACTACTACATTCTTGTAAAAACTACAGAAAGCACACTATAGGGGCAAATGTTATGTGATGAGCACGAAAATTGGCACCTAAGTCATGGATGTTTATGAGTATGTTTAAGTTTTATTAAGTGACGCCCCCATCATATTCGTTGTGGCATTCGTATTGTAACAGATGGAAGAAATTTTCTCACTTCTAAACCAATAACAATTGGTGATTTGTCTGGCGCATATTTTACAAAATGTTCATTGTTATTTTATTATTACAACAAAATCCACAGCTTTTCAAAAAATAATTTTAAAAGTTACAAAAAAAAATATTTATTATTAAAGTGTTCATCATCATTCACAATCTTCTAACGAATAACTATTCATGAATGTTTTTTTGTAAATTTTATTCTTTGTACATAATTCTACCGCGCCAGTTCAGAGAAGAACTACATTTCAAAGGAAGAACCGTATGTAAAGTTTTCACGATTTATTTCATTCTCGGAAACCCTTCAAAAGTTGCACCTTGCTAAGTCCGTGTTTCCGACTGGGCCCCGCGTGGTGTGAGGCGTACCATAAATAAAATGGTGGTCGATGGCTGCGCGCATGCGCCGTGCAGTTCGTTCTACTCGCGTTTGACAGCTGATAAATAGCACAGAAAAAGAAATCGGCAAAGAGTTGGCTAACGAAGAAAAAATGGCTTTGAGGTTTATCTCACCTTCTTGCGTCCTTACCCAGAGGATTTTAGGACGCCCGCTTTTCTTGCTGTTTTTTTATGTTCATCTACTATATAAAAATAGGTCGGGTTTTCCTTCCTGCACCCGTTGCATGGGTTGGCTTGTCGCGTCGCGCGCGACGCGGTATAGATAGATATAAGTATGACGGCGGGAGCTGAGCTGAGGCCAGGGGCCAAGCGGTAGGTGGCTCGTCCGTCACCGTCATCTCGAGGTAGGGCGTCCATGATGGGCCAGCAAATAAAACGTAGGTTGCCAAGAAAACATGTTATTCCAATTACAAAGTCACAATATCCCGTAGAAATGCCGTGAACGTGACAGGTTCGATGGGATAAGCCGTGTTCTGCAGCGGTCGTGTGCAAAAGTCACCCTCTTCGACTCTGTCCTCGTGTGATTGCGCCAAAAACGATACTAGCGCCACCACACTGCGTTCAATGCACTTTACAAAATAGATCAACCAATCAAATTATAGACCGGGTACAAACGTAGTCAAATCAGAAGCTCATCACACATTATCAGCCAATCAAATTAGAGTTCCAGTACAACGTAGTCTAATGTGAGTCAAATCACTAACCATCATGCAAATGAAATCGACCAATCAAATTAAAGATTCAGTACTGCGTAGTCAAATCAGTAACAATTAAATTAAATATCCGCTACTAGCAAAGTCATAACAGCAACTTGTATGCTCGCGACGACAAGTATATAAACGATCGCAAGATGTCGATATAACTGACGCTATGCTAACTTTCCTAAACTGCCAAACTTGTATAAAAAACGGCAGCCATAATGCAGCCATTACGCACTAGAGACAAATTGTCTACGACCTCGCGTTATAGATATATTAAAAGACTGTACCATGCACGTGGAGATAAATTATCTAGGTAGACGCGGTAAAACGCGCGACAAACGGGTTTATCGATGTGCCATGCAACGGGTGCTGATGCTATAACTCCAGTACGCACGAACCGATGTCCACGGTTTT
Source organism: Pyrausta aurata (assembly GCA_963584085.1). Taxonomy (NCBI): domain Eukaryota; kingdom Metazoa; phylum Arthropoda; class Insecta; order Lepidoptera; family Crambidae; genus Pyrausta; species Pyrausta aurata. The sequence continues at coordinate 187,986 of OY757258.1, read as the reverse complement.
GCATTCGTTGGAAGGGTTTCGGTCTCCGTGAGGTTTATAGCAAAGAAAATTCCCATAAAACGAGGCCGGGGCGCGACGGGGCTGGCGGCGAAACGAAGTTCGCTGGGACCGCTAGTCTAATAATAAAAAACAACTGTAACATAGAAAGGAACATTAAACATCTCATGGTTGGTGATTATTTGGAGAATTTTAAAGCCAAATAAGTATAAGTTCTGGCTACATTAATTGAATACGAGCTAGGTACCAGATAAGAAAACCTACTGTTGTTGATATGTATACCTTAAGTATTGTATTTACATTCTTTAGACGTAATAGTTATACGTAGTACCAGCTGGTTTTTAAAATCAGAAGATTTATTAAATCCCCTTAGTATAAGTGATTTTGGTAACCCAAACACATAATTAAGAAATGATCCATAAATCTTGCGAATTTTCCTTATTCTCTCGGGACATTAATTCCACTGAAGAATTACCAAAAAGTAAATGTTTTTCCATCGATTTTTTTACGAAGCTCGAGGATTTTTATAACAAAAACGTTGAGTAACAGAAAACCTTTAAAAAGTTCGGTGACATGCTGATTAAGCTCGCAAAAACAGTTTTAAGGAACCAGCCGCAGTCCGAAAAGGAATAGCGAGTTTGAGCATCATTAGTATGTTTTTCACGAACAAATGTCGTGCCACATGAATGGAAACCACATGTCATCAACTCATACAATATATTTCCATTTCCCAAATTCAAATTTAGTTAATATTTAAAAAGTCGTATTTACAAAAACATTTTTGTTTGGCATAGCTTCTATTAACAACTCACTGTGATTTATTCCTTTCGTCGGCAACACCATGAGTATAAGTAAAGAGAATTAATTGCCATTCTTGCACTTTTGCTATGGGTGATTAAACTTACTGGTTTGATACTATACTATGACATGAGCCTATTTTAGCACAACGCAAATGTGACTAGATTTATTAAAACCAAGGTATTCAACTGTGGACGTTGTTTCTACTGAATAAGATTCCAAGTTAAAATCTTACTAAAAACTAGGACGCTTTCGTCAAAGTACGTAACTTTCTTTACTAACTAGACAGGATTCAATTTCGAGGCACTTCAGAAAGCTCGGGATAGCTCCGAGGGTACAAGATCTAGTTTCCTCAGTTTAAAAAATATTTACAATATTTTAGGACAGGACACAATGCTAATAGGTAAGCCAAAAGTATTTTGCTGTACATTTAGCTAGGTATCAGGCTTCAAGGTTCGAGATCTTCGTAAAGTTTTATTTAGTCAGTACTTCTAAATTGAGTTAGCAGTCTTGTGTTCTAAATTGAGTTTTTTTTAACTAAACAAGTATTTACTTTTGGCAATAGAAGAGCCACACTTCCTGGCGTATGAATTCTAAAAGGATATTTCTCAAGTTTTGGTTAATGTGTAACTGTGATTGTATTACGTGGTATAAATTATTTATTTATTTAGATGATATAAAAAAGCTAGCAACAAATACCTTATTCAAAATGAAATATAAGCTATTATTCAAATAGAATAAAGTATAGAATTGTCATCTTTTCATTACGCTCGTAAGGCTTTAGACAAACTCACTCTGTCCTAAGTCTAACAACCAACATGTACCAGGATTAGTACCATAACACCCTTGCTCTTTTGTAACATACGAATTTTAACCTTATTTGCTTGAAATACACAAGAGTAGCTTGCTTTCCGACTGTCCAAGTTTGCTACGGGGAGCTTTCTGTTGTTTGTCCTTACTGCTTTTGTAAAAAGGATCATAAGACTGAAGGGTTAGGGTTGCAATTGTGTTTTTGATTGGGGTTTGGGAGATTGTGGTTGCGGATTACACGCGTGTCTTTGGGTGTTACCTCCTGATTAATGTTTCGTATCAACGGCGGTGGAATTGTATCTCGCCAATGAATGATCGACGAAAATGTAAGATATTTATTGAAAAATACAATTGTCATTCGTAAATTTACAACCTGCTGGAGAGGCACTTACTAAGATCCCGCGCGTATGTTACCTCAGTAACTTGTCTTCCTTAAATAATATATGAAACTATAAACTCTAAAACCTGTTTCACCATCGACAAGTAAGCATTAACCAACGAATAACTCAAATATAGATCGTCGAATAGGGTCGATTTCCAGAACGAAATTCCAAAAAATAATTTAAAAATTAAACCGCCTTCAAAAAACTAAAAAGCTTTATTTACGCCTTCGTCTTCTATTTAAAAGAAACAAATTCTTTTTATTTTTTCATGATTTTTAGGTATTTACTCATATCTCAAAAACTACTGAACCTATTTTGATAAATCTTACACTATACCCTAAGTTGAACTATACCTAATTCAACTAAAAAAGAATCATCTCGCTATGACTTCTTGTTTTTAAGAAATCCTGAGACAAGCATACAAATAAACAAACAAACATACATATACTGACGAAATTTTTCACACGTGTTTGGAAGCCTTTATAGATCAACATACTCAAATTTAACCCAATTCTAACGATACCACATACATTCAGGTCGAATTGATTATCTCCTTTTTTTAAAGTCGGTAAAAATAACTTCTGTTACGCCTCCTTCACCTGATACACCTTTTCAACATTTTAACACTGAATCCATATCATATTTCTGAAGCAGCGTCGGAACATCTGACTGCTAGGCGTGTCATTTGATTAGGAACGCTCCATTTTCCCCAGAACCTCATTAGAGTAGAAAATGCAGACGTGTTAACCCTAATACGTTTGTTTGATCCTAGATTATTTATGTTTTCATATATGTGGTACTCGGTTTGATGTTTGTGAGTCGCCATAACATTAGTACCCACCCCTATATTACGTAAGGGCCGTTTCCTTCGGTGCCATCCTGTTTTAGTAGATACTGTATTCTGCTGGATGCCGTTTAGTGGGATACGGGTTTTGAATGCTAATATTCACACGTACATACCAGATTGACCAGAAAAAGACCCGACACCTGATTCTACTGATCCACATTTGACATTAAAATGTAGTAGTAAAAACAAGATCCAGTTTGATTACAAGTACTGTTTAAAGGAAGTATTCCCACTAGCAGCTTTTAAATTGACAGTATGCACGAACACAGAATTTGCCATGGCAAAGCTGTGAAAGATGTGAAAGATAGCGAAAGATAGCAAACCTTTGCCGAGAATGTTGAGTTCTTACAATAGATTAAACGGCGAATGTGATCTCGATATTTGCCATGAGTCTGAATCAAAATTCAAGGAGAGAGTCAAGTCATTTTATCAGCTACACAGCTAGTACAAATTGTGATGTGATTATTATATTTATATACTTTTTTTTGTTTCTAGTAACTACTTGTATTATATACTTTTTTTTGTTTCTTGTAACTTTAAACTTTTACTTTATAAACCTTAAATCTAAGTCTGTTACATTTTAAAGAATGCTGTGTTCACCTGTAATTGGGTTGCATACTAGATGCAATTATTATTTTGTTTATTTTGTCAATTCTTGTATGTAACCTGTTGGTGAACCAAATAAATAAATAAAAATAAAAATAGCAAAGCTGTGCGCGCCACTTTATCAGTATACTAATCGAGATAGACATGTCACTTGCAGGTGTTGACAGGACTCAGTGGCTGCAAAATCATGCCGTGTGAACACACCAGGGATATCTGCGGGATTCAGTAATGCAGTGATCCCGCAAAACTGGACTGCCCGTGGTAAACAGCCCTAATGCGCATTATTCTGACATTTGAAAAGATTACGTGTAACCTTTTTAATGATTTAATCTACGTTTTCACAAAATCTAGTTGAATGGTAGCTAAAGCTTACTATTATTAGGTGTTTTATTTATTAACTTCCATCATAGTTTGATATTGTTATTCCCAAAGACAGCCGAACCTATTACAACACTTTCCCCACAAAGTTATAAAAGCAAAAGAAAAGGTTTCAGTAATAAAGTTACATCAGTATGCGCCACGCGCCCGTTTGTCGTTTGCTATGGGCGCCGCGTCGGTGGTGCTATCTGCGATCATATCAATCCTCAGATAAGCTCAACATTAAATTGTCTTTAAAATTGCAACACGGATTGCTGTGGAATAGGGAGACTGGTTCTGTAATATATTTTATTATAATAGTTAATCCTTATTTCCTTTGGTCACGCCACCACGCGTAAACGGATGAACTGATTTCGCTAATAATTTTTTGATTACTTTGTTGGATTGGGGCTGGGGCGGAACAAAGTCCAATGGGGCCGCTAGCCGAAAATAAAACTATAGATAAATTATAAAGTTTTATTAGGTGTCAGTCTGAGAGACATGGTTCGATAATGCCTGTTCATATGAGAGAGGGGACAAGTGACTGCTTTGGTATATTTATTTATTTGTGCAGTGTTGTCTGTCAATACAGTTGTAACTATATAACTTATGTTTTAGACTAGTTGCAACATCAAGCAAGTAATAAACACTGGATATGAGATTTCTTTAGCTTTCTCGCTGTCTAATGGCAACTTAAAAGTTAATAAGTTTTATAATTAAAAGATTCCTTGTTTTATTTGTTCTTGAGGGATTTGTTTAAATAGGTACACTAAATATAATAAGCTATGTCTCGAAAATACATGTTGAAGTAGGAACGTTATTATGATTATGAAAATAAATCATCTTTCAGTTCATTTAAGCGTGTGTAATATAAGCAGCAAATTGGACGCGACGCCCACCTCCCTCGAATAACACGTGGAAAATTCCGCCTCGTTCCAAAGAAAATACAAAAATGTTGTTAAAATGAGTGTGAAATGTGTTTTATGTGTTCCACCTAACTTTTTTACTGTAATATCTGAGAATGCTAAAACTACAACGTAATGTGAAATTCTGAATTTCTTATATTTTGTAATCTTCCTGCGATACCCATTGCCATCTCCCTGCATGACCTAAAGGTTTGACTAGCAGAAAATGCTTTTAGCATTATGTCCACCTTTGTACACCATGATTTGTGTAATAAAAAGTTTGTGAATTGTGAATAATTGTGAATAAAATACATTTATTGACCCAGTGTCTCGTTTTTATCTAATAAAGTAATTTACTTGATAAGACAGGCTTATGAGTCTTCAGTGCCCTATCACAGTTGTACAAAATAAAGAAACGCCTTGTACAAATTAATAGCAATAAGTACCGGTGCAGATCGTCATTGTGAAAGTGCGAGAGGCGTTGAGAATAATTTTAAACGCAGCGAGACGAAGGTAGTTAGCGTTGTATTCTGTAAAGTTCTTGTACTGCAACTTTATCTTTTTATTGCTGCTGTTACGCTCAATGAACTGAATATAAAGTTAAATTGGCAAATATCAGCTTTGTTTCTATTGTTAGTCTAACTGAGATTGTAAAACTGAATGACGACACAAAACGATACAATGTGGAAAAACCCTTCAGTTAGTATGGTAGATTAGTATGGTAGACTTAGTAATGAAGTAATGACCTGCAAAGCGCTGAGTGCTGAAATTATTAACATTTTCAGGTTAAACTTTATATTTGGTCTTAAAGGTAATTTAGTAATAACTTTGTGCGAAGTGAACGCAAAGCGTACAAAAAGGTAGCACGCTTGACCCGAAGAACTTGAAAAGCAAAATTTTTAAAGTGTTAGTCCGTATCGTTTAAACTCTTTTAAAGCTGAAATTCGTTTTGCTAACAAAGCACACGAAACAAGCAAAGAAATTTCGTAAGATATCTTTGTGAAATGTTTGCTGCAACAAATTCTGAAAAAGCTTACTAAAAAGCAGTCATTGTAACGAAACCAATCGAAACTATAATAAAGGTATAAAAACTTTTTAAAATAAATGTATTACTGATGTCTGTCAAGTTTTGCTCACTTTGTTCATAATTACCATGTTGTTCATACCATTACTGACTGCATAATTACCAACACCTATCTACTTTGGTATAAAGATATCTGAAAACTCTCGGTTTCTGATAATCGTTTTTAGTGCTAATTTCTAAGAGTAAGTATTCCTTTCATCCTCCCACTGAAAATTTTCCACCATTTCGACAAATAGTTCCATTTCTTATTCAAATTCAGCGGTCGCGCTGTAATGGCCACACTAGTTACATAAGTCTGTGATCTTCAGCCACATTCAGCTATCGACCGGCCACGCCCACCCCACCCCCACTCCGAGTCCCCCTCCCCCCTCGCCACAGATTCGGTAATCGAATCGAAGCCACGATGCAACGGATTTCCACTAATTCTGCATGCGGTCAGATTTTATATTCGCCTTTCAACTGCAAGAAACATTTCTATGTATGAGCTAGCAATTAAAATACTCCTTTAAAGCAGTTTTGCCGCATATCTTAAAATAGTTAGGTACGTAAGAGCTTTTACAATTTGAATAGGAAAAAATACTAACTGACTGAAATTGAGTAAGCTAGATAGCAAAATTACACTATGGTAGAGAAATACACAGTGAAGTATAAACCATGAGGTGTAAGGAACTGTGCATTACCACTAAAATGATTTGCAAACAAAGAACCACTTTTCAAAAATAACATCTGTATACTCTTACATGATATAAACACATATGCGTTATTATCAATGAGCTGTAGCTACTTGCCGTGTTGAGTACTTGCTGTAAACAATTCCTGTCTACTTTAATAAGCATAAAATTTACGAGCACGTTAATATTATTAAAAAGTATAAAGATGTAGCGGCTATTTTCGTTTTAATTTAATACTTTTTGTTCGTGAGTAACCCGCTGTCGATAATGTCGTATAAATCCATCGGCCCATCTGTCCGTCTATAATTTCGGTCTCAATAATTACACACAAACCCCTCAAGATTGTCTCGCCAGTTTTTTTAATGGCTCATAACATTTACTATAATCGCACATGAGATTTAATTCACTTTTATTTATTCAGCAGACGATATAAGCTTAAATGCAGTCTTGCTTATCACTTACTTAACTGCGAATAAATTATCTGCTAATTCTAGTGATAGGTAAAAGGCTTTGCTTAGTTATATTTATTTTTACCACCAAATCAAATCCAGTTGTAATATTTTCAAGCTTCATTAACTTTATCTGTGACCGTATCCATAAAATCAATGGTTCAGGCAAAACGTCACCAACTGAGAGGTTGACTTTATTTACATTTTGATCTGCTTTTATATTTTTCCCGTTCACCGGTATCAATTATAGCGTTTGCTTTTCCAAGAAGGTCCGAAACAAGGCGGTGCTCTTCGCCGGCTCGGCATTAATTATCCGCCAATTATTACGCCTTGAAATAGCGCCATACGAGATTTTTGTAATTCTTAAATGGTTCCCTCATTATCGAATTATTATTTGCACTTTTGCATAAATAAATAAAATACACTGTACTCTTTTGTCTGGTCAGATGAAATATTAGTAAGCGTATACTTATGACTACCTAGCGATCTCCCGCAACTACATCCACGCGTTTTGATCGTAGCGTGATGTTTTATTATCATAGCCTTCACTAATAAGTAACACCATCAGTCTGGTCCATCGGTCCAGTTAGAATGATCGTAACATACACGGAATGACAGCCTCACGAAAATTAAACCGTGAAAATATACCATCAATCTGGTAACGCTAAACTGAACGTGTAACCTTTGCCTAATACAAAAAGATTTATTCAAATTGGATCCGTAGTTCTTGAGCTAAGCGCATTCAAACAAAAACTCTTCAGCTTAGATTAGTAAAATCTATTTCAGGAGCGCCTCGAAAAAAATACATAAATACTTCCTATACTTACAATACAATGGAATAGTACCATATTTATTTATGTGTCATTATTGTTTATGTTCTTCGGAATGTGGTAAACCATTTATACAGGTTAAAAGCTTTACGTTTATTATTTAAGTGTTTAATTGTTAACACCATCACATACACGCAAAACTCTTTGTAGTCCAGTAAATTCGTCGGCGGTATGTTTCCGCCTTGCGTTAAAACCGGTTTTTGCATACTCGTTCATGATGATGGCCCACTGTCAAAAATGTAGGATTAAAATCACTGAATAGATAAATAAGGTTAGAAACGTTCTGACAGTTCGTTTGTATGAGAACCTGTGTAGCCGGTGGGCGGTACGGCGTTGTTGCTGCAGTGCCAAAAGCACCAATCAATGAATCAACGCATCAATATCACAAACCAATCACACTTTCCGCTGGGAGCTCTGTGATTGGTGTGATTAGTACGTAAAACCAACTACCAATCACAGAGCTGCTAGCTGGAACCATCAATCATCATTCCGCTACGTTCATTCTTTAAATGTCAAAATACTACGTTGTGGTAAAAGTCGATATTTTAGGTCGATCGATATCGATAACTTCAATTACCGGTGTAATGTATTTTTTCAATATGAATTGAAAAAAAAAACATAAGATTTTAGTTTTGCGTATTTGTATAATTTTACGGCACATTTGACCGCATCAAAGGGTTGTACAATAACCTTCCGATAGAAAACAATAAGAAAGAAAATTGTATTGCTATACTGTACTTGAAATAGGGAAAATTAATACTTTTACATATTGCTTAACATTAATAATTTGATTTAAATAATATTAAAATAAATTAATATTAATTAATTTTTTATTTTATTTTTGACAATAATTTGACATGTCTGAACACGCAATGTTTTGACACATGTTTGTGATTGATGTTGCTCTCAAGAAGAGAGCTTATTAATATATTTTTGTTTCAACAGAATAGTTATATAGACCCCACAGTTTTCCACAGCGATCGGTCGCAAGCGGTCTACCAATCTTCAGAAGGTCATATTGCCGGTGGACATCCACGCCCTGATGTTGTCGAAGGGTGTTCAATGTGAAACTTTTCTGCAAACTTTTCGTGGGAACGGCTTTTAGGTGTTGTTGATTATGATAGGGTAGATATCACATGGCACAATAGCAATACCATACTCTTTCTAGCATCCGATAGAATTACATATAATTGACAATAGGCGTACATAGTATTTCCATTTTGTTGTTTAATAAAAAGATAATATCCCCGTATAAGTTAAAAAACTTTATTTTATTAATAGCAAATAAGAAAAATTAAAACTACATGCAACATAAAAAATAAGAAAAGAAAAACAGACCCGGTTTACGTGTTGTGTCAAAGGACGTAAAATACATATAACATTTATCTATAATATATAAATATACTAATTAAAAAGCTGGATGTATTTGTTTGTTTGTTTGAACGCGCTAATATCAGAAACTATTTGTCTGGTTATAAATTATGTCAGATACATTTTTAGATAGCATATTTATAGGGGAAGACTATAGAAGTAGTAATGCGTATGGGCTAATAAAAAAATCTACGATTTATGGGAACGGTAAAACTTAGACGCGCGAACGAAGTCGCAGAGGGTGCTAGTTTGTTATAAATAAATACTAAACAATACTTATTTTAACTAATCAATAATGTTTTAATCTCCTAAAACATCAGTAGGGAAGTTACCATTTATCGATATTTTTACTGTGCCGTGAGCTACATCCCTATCGTTGTGTACGCAAGCGAACCAAGCAAATTGAATGCGATACATTGCGTGCTAAGGTAGCAATTTTGTTAGTAATGTGCGTGCACAGTCATCAATGAGTAAATACTTGGTGCAACAAAATCGCTGTTCTTGAAAAATATTAGTGCAACGCTCTTGTCACGCGACTGAAGTACTGCTCGTGCATATGCTCACAACTAGCTCACCTCTGCTGCACTGACCGGGGCATTTCTAACCTTATTTATCTATTCAGTGATTAAAATCGCCAAAATCAGAAAAAGCACCAAGATATTTGCGGATTTTTCGTTTTTGACAAAGTTCCGCTCGGAGTTTGAGGTCACAAACTTGCATTATTTATTGGGCATACTCCATAAACAAGCCTGATAAAATCAAATCATAACAACCAGAGTTTACGCAAGCCCAATTGTTAATTTTACTGGATCATTGACGTTTCTCGTTATAAACACAATACTTGCATTCATATCAATCGATTATTTTTGTCACAAATGGCGCGCAAGTGGAATCTCTTTCTTTTGACGACAGAGGATTAAAGTATATTTCTACAGCTACAGCTTGGTCTTCTTAACGAAACTCCAATCAAAAGATCTTCCCAGTAGGAAGCTTAAATTGAAATACTAGAAACATACCCAAGTTGTATTAAAATTTCAATCTTAATTCCAGGAAAACCTGTCAGATGAAAAATAAAACGGTTTTTCAAAAACAGCTTGTATCGGAGTCCTACCTATAGCTTTTTCGCAAGTATTTTCGATTTGTATACTATGTACTTACGTGCGCCAATATTTAGCTCCGAACCTGTAATTATGGGGCAATTAGCGCAATAAAACACCGTTTACATTTGGCTTCAACAAGTTTTCATCTTAATCATAGCTTCCTCAATGGCTGCATTGTCATCAGGAATCATTCTGAAGATATAACCGCTTAAATGTCCAAATAAATCGAACATAATATTTAACAGCCCGATCTTTTTTATGTTTACGACTTGTTCGATTGATGTTTAAACGCTTCTGAGCACTGTAATCTTAAAGCTTTCGAGTAATACATTAATGACAAAACTCTGAAATGTAGGACCATGAATGATGACAAAGGTTAAGCCTATTTGATGGTGACAATCGAAAATTTTATACCTACATAAACTAGCGGTTTCCTGTAGCTTCACCCGCGTCAATATTGGAGTTATGTAAGGTTTCATCAAAATCTCTCCAGTATTTTTTGCGTGAAGGAGTTACAAACATACCTCTTTTGAAGAAGCTTGACCTTAGGGCATTTGTAACGCTTAAAGCAATCCTAGTAGGATTCCTGTTTTTACGAAGATAGACATCAGATGCTTTGTTAAATAGACACCATTACAATTATCCATACTCGCTGATAAAATATAAAATTGAGGGTCTATAAAGGTATAAAAGTAAATGTACTTAGCACACAAAAGCAATGAATGTCCTAATTGCCATGTTAATTTTTACTTAAAAGATACATAATTACAGGAAGATAAAACCAATTTGTTTAAGATGTAAGCCGATTTATAAACTACCCACGCAAATTATTCCGATCCCATTATTTTTCCCCCATGCGTTTTTTTTCTATAATTAATTTGCCCAATAAGTACGACATTAAAATTGATTGGCGAATATTCATTTTTAGCATTTCAGACCTTTTGCGGGGAGATCTTTAAAGTCAAGGATGACAGCTACTGCAAGCTGCTATTCTGTAGATGTCGTCCATATTTTCTGCCTTTTCGTTGTAACCTTTCCTTTCCCCTGCACTATCAAGCTGATACGAGTGACAGAGACAGCTATAGCCGAAAGCAAGTTTACCATTTTACAAAATAGAGCCTCTGGACCAGCTCATTGATTCGTGTTTAAAAGGTTTGGTCATCTTTCAGTAATAATTGGGGCTCATACCTACGCGATTATACTAAACGTTTTATACATTGAAGCAGTCTTTCTTCAATCATGATTCAATGCCTGATCCATCAGATCAGAATGTTGATGTACTCGTACCTCTACATTTGTCATAATTTACTCCAGACGTGGAATCAATTACAACCTATGTAATAATGACACAACATACTATGTTATATAATTTTATGATCGAAAACCAAATATCTTTAAAGTATCTATAAATAATAACATTCCTTTTTATTAGTATTTGTTTTGAGAGGCAAAAAATAAAGGACGAATTTACATTGAAATTAACTTACATCGTATCCAATCTCAGAAGAAACCTTCCAGGAGATACTTCCTCTATTAGCCGTTACAATTATCTAATATCCCGATTTAGTCCCAACAGACTTCCATGCAGTGGGCTCAATGCACTGAATAGATAAATAAGGTTAGAAACGTTCTGACAGTTCGTTTGTATGAGAACCTGTGTCGCCGGTGGGCGGTACGGCGTTGTTGCTGCAGTGCTAAAAGCACCAATCAATGAATCAACGCATCAATATCACAAACCAATCACACTTTCCACAAAACCAACTACCAATCACAGAGCTGCTAGCCGTGGAACCAACAAACATCGTACAGCTACGATCATTCTTTAATGTCAAAATACTAGTGATGTAGTATAAGTCGATAACTTTAATTACCGGTGTAATGTATTTTGGCAATATGAATTGAAAAAAAAAACATAAAATGTAAGTTTTTGAGTAGTATTTGGATAATTTTACGGCACATTTGATCGCATCACCCAGCAATCACATAACTTGTATTTTAACCAAAACAGATACAGAATTATGTCTTGAAGTCATATTATTTCTTTTAATCGTCACTATCCAAATATTAATACTCTATAAAGGCATTTATTTCATCAATAATGCTTACTGCTATATTATAGTTAGCAAAAAAATGTTACAATGTCAAAAATCTTAAATTAACGTAGGATAATTCTAAATTACAGCTTCTAAAACAGCTTTCAAACTTATACTAAGACTATTATCCTACATTGGTAATTTGAAATACTTTACGCTTTAAATATGCATTAATAAATTATTGTATAGTGCTTTTAAACGTATTTTGATTTTTTTAAAGAGTAAAAGCTTTCTAATAGTCCATGATTGTGTTAATTTAATGCTAGTCCTATGTTAGCATTGACTTTATAACAAATAATGCCTTTGCTCCGTTTTCTCTCTGATCTATTCATCTCTACAGTATATAGCTATATTTTGATCGAAATAAAAGTATTATTAGAACAATCAGTAATAATAGTATCGTAATTTGAATTTACAAAATAGTTATTTATAATGGCGAATATATTACAACGGCTAGTTTAATAGCAATGGATAAAAAGGCTTTAAGTTGCTTGATAAAAATCTTGGCTAGTTAAGTTTATACCAAATGATTACGGTACCCTGCTAAGCTCAATAACGATCAGTCACTATTACCGTATAATGAGTTTAAGTATTATAAACATATTTCTGAAGTGCTGTTATATAGCTGAACACAATAAGTAAGTGTCTTGTATAGTGCAATACGAGCTCTAATTTTTTTAACGGTCCATATTAAAATTAACAGCACTATTATGCTATCGTCAAATGCCTAAAGCTTTAATTTTATTTGTCGCCATTTGCATTCTTTTTCCTTTCTTACAAAAAGAATACAAGTCACTATAATAACTGACTAGAAAAGGAATGAATCATTTTTATTTTGTACGGATACCTTTCTAAGCTACCTTATTGGTTAAACCTATTGCTAAAGGCTAATTTTTATAATTGTTAAAACTAGGTTATGTTTTCCAAAAAAAATAATACTATAATAAAGTATTTTAGCGAGGGCGCGTGTATTCTTTACTAATAACATGTATATTTCACCCGACAAACTGATTTGCGCAGCTAATTTCACTCAAAACAGTCCGAAATAAAGGCGGTACTACCCATTCAATTAATTGTCACATTTAATTATTTCAGGTCCATAAAGTTGCATGATATCAATAGTAGAATAAAATATATTTTTAATATCAATAAGATTTTCTTTTTTACAAACGAAGTAAAACAGTAAGCATTGTAATGAAATTTTAATAACAGATTGTAATTTTAAAAGCTATACACCGTGCTCTTTTAACCGTCTTACACCCGAGGCCCACGCAATGTAACCATCTTAATAAACCTCTAGGACATGTTTTTTTTTTATTACACTCCACATAATTTTGGTGTAAAAAATATCTAATAGTAATGTTACGTAATGTATCATCCTGTTCATAATGTTGACGTTTTCAACAATGCATTCCTTGACCTTGCCGCCTCCACGCGTTCCGCACCGTAGCCAATCTAAGACAGTCCACGTGGATCTCTAACCAATCATGCGCTAGCGCAATCCTTTGTGACGCCCACCGCCTCGCCCCTTTCTATTCGTGCGTAAAATAAGGTCAGTAGTGCTAGACAGCCGAGTGAATGACCCGCGCGTAGTGCTCGTTACAGGATGTTTCGTACTAAATTGTGCTGATATCTTCTTTAATGTCTTAGGCTTTGAAATCTTAATAATAACCAAGTTTTATTTAACGAATGACATGTAGTTATTGGATACTTTAAGTGGCCTTCGGCTGTAAGACGGTTAAAAAAGCACGGTGTATATTAACTGTATTAAAGTCGCAAAAAATGCCATTTGTTTATTCCTATGCTCATAACCGACTTTATTAATGAAGTAATATGATAATTTTAAAGCTAATAAATAGCGTTTATATAACTCAACGCTGTCTAAAGGGGGGGCCCAAATTTTACTTAAAAGAGTCGTATATTAGAAATACAGCCGATATACGATTTGGTTATAATGCTTTGTACATGAACTCATGCTATCATAAGTTTGTTAAAATGGTGTTGTGTGCTTGCTGGGCAAAGGGTTGTACAATTACCTTCCGATAGAAAACAATAAGAAAAAAAATTGTATTGTTATACTTTACTTGAAATAGAGAAAATTGATACTTTTACGTATTGCTTAACATTAATAATTTGATTTAAATAATATTAAAATAAATTAATGTTAACATATTTTTTATTTTATTTTTGACAATAATTTGACATGTCCGAAAACGCAATGTTTTGACACATGTTTGTGATTGATGTTGCTCTCATGAGGAGAGTTTATTATCATTTTTTTTTGTTTCAACAGAATAGTTATATAGCACAGTTTTCCACAGCGACCGGTCGCAAGCGGTCTACTGTGTCCAATGCAATCCTGCAATCTTCAGAAGGTCATATTGCCGGTGGACATCCACGCTCTGAAGGTCTGTTGTCGAAGGGTGTTCAATGTGAAACTTTTCTGCAAACATTTCATGGGAACGGCCTTTAGGTGTTGTTGATTATGATAGGGTAGATATCTACATGGCACAATAGCAATAGCCTACTCTTTCTAGCATCCGAAATAATTACATATAATTGACAATAGGCGTAGAAAGTATTTCCATATTGTTGTTTAATAAAAAGATAATATCCCCGTATAAGTTTGAAAAAACATTTTTTTATTAATAGCAAACAAGAAAAAATAAAACTAAGACATGCAACATATAATAGGTCTACGTGTTGTGTCAAAAGACGTAAAATACATATAACATTTATCTATAATATATGAGTATACTAATTAAAAAGCTGGATGTTTTTGTTTGTTTGTTTGAACGCGCTTATATCATAAACTATTCGTCTGGTTATAAAATATGTCAGATACATTTTTAGATAGCATATTTATAGGGGAAGACTATAGAAGTACTCGTAGTAATGCGTATGGGCTTATAAAAAATCTATGATTTATGGGAACGGTAAAACTTAGACGCGCGAACGAAGTCGCGGGAGGGCGCTAGTTTGTTATAAATAAATACTAAACAATATTTATTTTAACTAATTAATCATGTTTTAATCTCCTAAAACATCAGTAGGGAAATTACCATTTATCGATATTTTTACCATGCCGTGAGCTACATCCCTATCGTTGTGTACGCAAGCGAACCAAGCAAATTGGATGCGATACATTGCGTGCTAAGGTAGCAATTTTGTTAGTAATGTGCGTGCACAGTCATCAATGAGTATTTTTTAAATACTTGGTGCAACAAAATCGCTGTTCTTGCAGAATTTTACTGCAACGCTCTTGTCACGCGACTGAAGTACTGCTCATGCTCATATGCTCACAACAAGCTCACCTCTGCTGCACTGACCGGGGCATTTCTAACCTTATTTATCTATTCAGTGGCTCAATGCAAGTCCCTTAGCAAGCAATATTAGACTGTATGTAATCTTGACCAGGTTGATTCTACTTTGTCTACGATTTTGGTACGTTTGTGTTCGATTCACTATCAGACATCCTTCCCATGATCAAAGGAAGTAAACTTGACTGGTTATAATTACTTGGGAAATTACAAATTGTAGAAAATATAGGTAATTTAAAGTAAGAAAGGTACCTGCCACTTTCTCTTTCCTACATCTTATACAATACAACTCTTAAAAAATTTACTTCTTTTATCGCAAGGGGCAATATACTGACTTAAATAAACGAAGGTTCCATGATGTCAAGTATGATAAGTGTGTGTATCTTTATATTATCTAAAACCAGAAGCCGCAAATTGTTTATTAAGAACATGTTTGTGTTATGTTACCCGTTACGGAAATGTTCATCGGATTTAGACCTTAAATCAAGGATTTATTGTTGAAAATATGGTGGCAAATAAATAAAATACAGTATTTTCACTGCCTTAAAAAGCCTTAAATTTTCTTAGAAGTGTAACCTTACTGTCATATCTGGGGACATTTTGGCTAAAACCGAGACTAGACTGGTCTCCGACAAAGACGCCGCGGCGTGTGACCCCACATTTAAAGGTCCTTCTCCGTAACTGCCGCTACCAGGGGGATTATCCTATAAGGTTATGGTCACTTGCTTTTAGAACTTAATGCTTACTAAGATAAGCATATACGAGTATAATGTTGTTTGAAACAGTCGTAAATTTTAGTAGGTAAATCCTTTTATACAAGAAAGGGGGATCTCAGTTTGACTGTATGTGTGTGTGTTTTTCCGCAATTATCTCGTGATTGGCTGAACTGATTTTGATGCGGTTTTGAAAATAGTATTTGTTACATTTAGGAGAAGGTGTAGTAACTATTTCAGGTCATGGCCAGCAGTACTTGCCCAACGTATAGGATGCAGCCATCGTTGAATTCTTGTTCTACCTTAGCTATCATGCAGATAGCATATTTTTTTGGTGAAAGAAATAATAAATCGAACATACAACTCGTTTTCACTCAAAATGGAGCTATGGCGTGAAGATTTAGTCCAGAAGTAGTATCTCACGGCATCGCACAATTAAGTCTTAACAAAATATAGGTAGGTACTAAAGCTGTTTTTTAAGCTACAGGTAAATAATGGTCAACGTTTCAGCAGTAAGGTTTTATCGCTCTATATCTGCGTTCATTTATTTAATGGAGACTTCGTTGTATAAATTTTTCAGATCTTAACTAAACATTTCAGGAGTAGTAAGAAGTTAATGTAACTTGTATGTGTACGAAAGCGATGGTTGGGCTAATAATTGTCCTAATACTATTCTCAAATCCGGTCTCGATTTCCATTTTATGGCACTAACGAGTAGATGAATACTGTCTTTGAAATTATACCACAGTAACGGACAGTATTATTGGGAGAAGCCCCCGTCATATTCGTTGTCTGACTGATGAACTGTAAGAAAACTCCATACTTTGAAACCAGACAATTCGTGTGTTGTCTGGCGCATTTTTATTAATTATTTGTTTTTATTTTACAAGTTTAATGAGCGTTTTTAATTTAATTTTCTTTGTAACTATTTCAACTATTACGTAAGTATTATTTAAGTAAGTAAATATTTTGTTAACAAGTAAATCCCGTAAATCGTCAAAGCAGAAGTGTGTCGTGTATTATTATCACACAGTTATTACGTGGTTGTATAACAGTGATTGCGGGTCGTTAAGTTTATTAACCGTTGGTTGGCTCATCCCATTGGGCTGACCTTCGCTATGGTCGTCGTATACGGACGTGATGACTTTTCTCTATTGCTTCGATTGCGGCAGAGGGGCATGTTAGGTTAAGGGCTAATTGACAGCGGAACGTATGTAGGTAGACACTAGTAAAATTCACTTATACTTGCAAAGCTCTACAATTCTACTAATTATATATTTGTATCTTCTATTTATTTCCACTAAAACTAATATCCACTGAAATCCAAAAACGTTTCACAGAACATAAGTTTAGCACATCAATCAAAGGCATATGGAAGAGAACATCAATAGATTACAGAAATAACATAACGTAACTATTGGGTAACTACTTACGCTAAAATATTTTTTTTTTCATTATTAAACTCTATTTTAAACGATTAATATGTACCTTATAATTATTTGACTAATTACTTATTGTCTTTAATTATTTTAGTTTTCATTAATATGACATCAGTTAAAATTACGAGCAGTTAACCGTTCTTAACACTCATAATGTAATCAGCTGATTGTAGACAAACTATTGGTCGCGTGACCTTTCGACGCAACATTAAGTATCGTAACATGCACCGGCGCAAATAATGGTGGAAAGTTCGTAAACTCACTCGTTGCGTCACAGAAAAGCTTCGAAGCACAGCCCCTAGCCAGGCCCTACTATGTCATATTTCGCATCTAGTTTCAAAATCATCATTACGGTAATCAATATTGTACGATGTAGGTACTCGTTGAGAGCCCATCTTCTGATAAATACGGCAAATGCGATAATTATGCACAATAAAGAACGCTCTGTTGCATTTTTATATGAGACATACATCGTACAACATGTCTCTGCCTTTCGTAGGTTGCCTAAGTACGCGTGAACGGAGTCACGGGCACAAGCTTAGTCTGCTAACTGCCTATAACTTTCCACCGTTGGGCAGAGGCCGCAATAAAATCAAGTAAGTAATCGTTATGATGAGTCCTTAATTGTAAGTTGCGAAGCAATCCGCTGTAGATAATGTGACATTACTCAACTTTTAACTCTATCACGACTCTCGAATAAATCGATCTTTGTACCCTTTGCATCAGAGTTATCAACCACTTAGGAAACGTAAGTAGAATCTCTTAATACTTACTGATGTACGAGTACGTAAGTCTACGTAGTCTATATATACTTCTGACTGTCTAGGTACTCGTAATTAGCAAACATTTTTGTCTAGCATTGAAAATAGTAACTTCTCAATAATAGTCATGACACTTTTACGAATATAAGTATTAAAATAAACGCATTTTCATTCCATTTCAAAATACTTTTCTCCCGTCATTATCTTAAACCTAGCAAGGTACCTACTTATTTATCAAGATCTTATAAATTTCTTCGATTCACGAGCACATTTATTGATGTGCTTTGGTGCTTAACATGTATATGGGCAATAACAATTAAAACGTCATAGTTCAGTTCCATTAACACCATAACCCACTGGCAGCAATGGTAAGCAAACAAACCATAGCCAATCCATCACGTTTGTCCCAGTAAGCGTGAAGCGTTTGTATAATATAATACCATAGCGTACAAACTCGCCGACCACAGACAAAGTAGAAACAATACCCTCTTTGTTATTCATCTCCCTTGCTGTGGTGCACGAGAAGAGCGTAGAATTACTTATGGATTGAAAATCCAGATGAGTGTGGCATTTTTACCATGGTTTTCTTGGCAATGATTTTATTTTGTTTGACCGTCGGTCAGAAATAATACAGGAATACAAATATAAAAATAAATATGCACCAGACAACACAAACAAACACATCAATTGTCTGGTTTCGTGGTAAGGAATTCTCTTCCTTGTGTTACGTAGTACCAGACAACGATTATACGGGGACGTCCCCCATAAATACTTAAATACATATAAATAATAATATGACTTAGGTACAAAATGTTCGTGCTCGTCACACAAACATTTGCCCCTTGCAGGATTCGATCCCGCGCATATGCAAAAACAGTCAATGCATTGACAGATTTTTGCAAATATATTTCCTGAAATGTAACCAGACGTAGACGTACGTACGCGACAATCATCTCATATGGGTAGAATTTACATCCTGCATTGTATCATGACTGCTAAGAATTTAATTCAGATCAATACTGGTTCACTAACTCAATGTTTTATGTCATCCGTATCTTCATATCTTAGCCGTATCTTCATTTCTGAAGGAATGTTAATCGTATAATTACTGTCATTAAAATCTTTCAATTGCGTCTTTCTATTCTCATGCCGTTCACAACTTACCATATACTCGTACTCGTACCTACTTATTGTGTTTGAAAAAACTTGCAAATTATATAACTTTGCCGCATCTATCTTCCAAGTTTGAGGCAAAAGCACTTACTTGCTCATCTAGGGTTGTCGCAAATACCAACGGCCTCATCGCTCACGTAACAAAGAAGCTTGGTTATCCATCAGCGTAATTGATCAATTTAACTTAAGTTTTATGAGCGAGACAAATGAGGACTAATTGATTGGAATATGTTATCTGAAATTAACTGCCCTTTTGAGAAATGCGAATATTATCTTTGTTGTTTTGTTTGGTGAATTAAATTTGATTGATGATTTAATTTGTAGTTCTTTTTTATTATTATTGAAACAAAATTCAGTTAAAATACAGTTTTACATATTTCTTAATACTAATCATACAGCCAACATTGGATTTAAATTTTATAAAACAAAAACATATAAGTGTGAGTGTGACTAATTTCGATCTTCTCAAGCAAATAATTTCTATACAAGCATACCCATACTAAATTTAATAAAACAAATATCATGTTTTTGTGTATGTAATGTGTGTAGGTATGTACTTAATAAGCATTGTGGAATAAGATACTACAATGTTTGTATACATGTACAATTATAAACGTATACATGTACAATCGCTTACTGGGTTCACAAATTTAATAAAAACATTTTTTTTTTTCAAAACTAACTAAGTTATCGATTTTCTTGTGAGAATGGTCTACCTACTAGTACCTTGCCAGATCGCTGGCAACTACCAGTCGAATCGCTCTTACAATGATAAGGAAACAACTTGAGGGCCAGGAAGATGTCGGTGCTGACACACCCATGCCACAAAAAGCATGCTGTTAGTCTTGTGCCAGATCTCCAGTCATGTCGGACTACTGCTTCTCCAGTATGATGATGAAGTCAACAACACAAAGTGAAGTTGTTAATCGCGCTCATTTATCTTAGTTCCTGATAAATATTTCCCTCCTTCACTGAAGTCGTTGAGAAAAGATACTTTATTTTTCCTGGTAGCCCTGGCAGAAGCAGAAATCAATATAGACCTTAGAACAAACAAAGAAGACCGCCGTGACGTAAGGTGCGCGCGCGCCGGAATGCGGCCGCGTGGTACGCTCAGTCATATAGGTAACTTATTACGAATAGCATTTAGAGGATATTTTTTTTTATTAACACGCTCTGACAAAGTTACAAATGGATTAAATAACAATTAATGATATTAAATTTGCTTTGTGCAACATATTATGCCTTTACAAAATATAAAATAACGTGCTACGATTTTTCTTCCTTCCAGCTAGAATCCAAACAGAAAACATTTTAATTCGATATTTAAACTACGTAAGTAATATTACGTAACCTTAGTCCATGACTTGTAGAGTCCAATACTTATCTTAACATCAATCAGCCAGTTTTTTTTGCAGTGGAGTGTACCTTTTAGCTTTAACACAGGTGAGGCGGGCCGCCCTGCCTAGGAGGCTTTCTAATGCTAATTATTTCTAGTAATTCGCCAGTTTGACCCTATTCTTAGTAAGCCATTGTTATTTTGTTACATCACTGGGTGTTCTAATTTACTCAGTATACGTTTGACCATTGATCCATCAAACATAAAGTATAAAGACGACGTATAAATAACATAAAGACATAAAGATGTATGACGACTGATGTACTTATGTACTTACCTTTGATGATTTTGATTTTACGGCAGCTAGTAGTGACTGAGTTTGTTCCGGCGTTTCTTCTCAGCACTTGCCTAATTGTCTGTGTTCTGTCTCGAAGCGCTGGTAGGGCCTAATAGATAAGGAGACATGTTTCGGCCCTTTCAGGGCACATTTATTTTTATTTTTTGCACTGTATATTTTGACGTCCATAGGTGTCATTTCATGACCTAAATTGAAATAAAGATTTTGAATTTTGAATTTTTTTGAATTTTGACGGATCAAACCAACGGAATCATATCCGTCAGGCTGTTATTAGTATAAATCATCATTGTGATTGTCGTATCATCGTCATATTTATATATTTCCTAGTTACTATTTTTAGAGGTTTTGAGGGTACTATATGGCTTTTGATTAGTCACGTGTAAATATGAAGGTTTACTTACGGTACATAAAGGACCTTCCACCTGCTTTATTTGGCATGACATAAACTATTTTATAATCCCCTTAAAATTAAGACGAATGTTTGGTCAAAATATTTATATGTAAGGTTTCAGTTTTATAATAAACTTAATTTACCCATTTAATCAGCAATATCTAAAGTAAAAAACAAATGTAAACCTATAGCTCTTCCACCATACTGCTTGTCGGAAGTAGTTTGTAGTCGGAGCAAGACTTATCTGCTTCCTTCGATTCGAAATAAAAAGGAGAAACGTGCAAGTTTAAATTGAAATCCTGCAAACACAATAACCTGCGATGCTAATACTGCATTCTATTTATTCTGCCCAGTTTATTTGATTTAAACTTCTAGGAACCTCTGAGGCTCTAGGCGAATAAATTCCGTATTTAAATGTTTAAAGAGTTTACTATATTGCATTTTCTTTAAATATTACTAAACTATGAAGCCACTATTTTATCGTCAAATTACTTACAACACGAAAATCTGGCTTCTTCGCTTCAACGTGCTTCAATAGTGTTCAAGTAGATAGAAATAGTAGGCATGTGTTTAGTTTTGATATAAACCAACAGATGGCGTTGTTCCTTGTTATATCGCGATAAAACTGTGATTTTCCGGGTTAGTATATATGAATTGTTTTGACGTAACAATAAACCAATTACACAGCTCAGCAAAGAGTTTTATTGTGTCTCTGGGAAGTAGTACCACAAGGGAGCGACCATAGAGTTTGTTCATGGTCCTTCGAGCCGGATGCCAGTGGCGTCTTGTAATTTTTGAGTTCTATGTCATCACGGGCAGTGGATTGCTGTCGTGAACGTGGTGTGCAGCAAGGGTCTGGTGGAAGACCAGGACCTCGGACGGCGCTCGACTGCTGGAAGTTGGCGCGCGTCAGGACCACAGTGGAGAGGAGCGGCAGCTCAGGTGCAGCAAGAGTTGCAGGCAGGAGTTACTCCTGAGGAGTTTCGTACGGCGGTACGAGCAAGGTTAGACGTGGCGAGCATCATCAGTGTGTGAGTGTAGTGTACAGTGAAAAACCGTGAGTAACTTTGAACCTTAATATCAAGAAACGTGGAACTTAGAAAAAAATTAGATTTTAGTTGGACTTAGAATGATTAAGATTATTGTAGCTAGGACTTAGAATAATTTGTTAAAAAATGTAAATACGGGGAACCTATGCCCAATTTCCGTTCGATGTGTCAAACACTTAGAATATTTTGGCTGTTGTCAAAGACATAGAAAATTTTGCTTTTTGAACTGTCAACAAGTAACTTTATTTCTTTATTTTATGAAGTTGTCTGTCATTTTCTGACATAGCAAAATGGAGTCTTTATTGAGTTTTCAAATAGAACTATATGAACGAATGAATAAAGCTCAAATTAGTTTCATGAAAAGTCCCAAAGATCGAGGTACAACAATATCTAGAGGGAAGGTTAGAGTTACTTGAGCAAATGTGGGTTGAATTTTCATCTGGGCATAAAGAAATAAAACGTAGTTTAGATCAAAAATTTGTATTAGAGTCTAGCTATGTAAAGGATGACATTTATGATAAGGCTGAAGAGTGTTATTTGATATTCAAATGCGAATTAAAAACATGTTTAGAAAAGCTCACTATAAATAAAGCACCTTGGACATCAGAAAACAATCATTTAAATCAGCCACAATCAGAACCATCACTTCAAATAAAGTTACCTAAAATCATAATTCCAAATTTTTCCGGAAACTATTGCGAATAGTCAGCATTTAGGGATTTGTTTACTGAGCTGGTTCATTGCAACGAAAATTTAAGCACGGTTCAAAAGTTACACTATCTCAAAAGTTACCTTACAGGAGAAGCTGAACAGTATTTGAGGCACATACCGATTACTAATGAAAATTATGACAGATGTTGGAAATTGCTCGAGGAGAGATACCATAATCAAAAGTACATTTGTCACCTAACTTTAAAGAGGTTGCTTAGCCAAATGAATCAGCAACTGCACTTAAAGAGTTGATTGATACAACAAATGACTGTCTCTCTTCTTTGAGCAACATAGGAGTTGAAGTAGGAACCTGGGATGTCATTATCATACACATTTTGACTCTTAAGTTAGATCCGGAAACTAGGCGGCAATGGGAATTTTACTGTAGTGATAACAGCTCAGCAGATGAGCTTCCAATATTTGCCATGTTCCAGGAATTCTTGACCAGAAGATTTCGGGCTTTAGAATTCTTGGACTCTAGATCTAACTTTGTAAAGAAAGGTATGAGTCATAATAATACTTCTCATGTTAATAAAATACAAGCCCTTCATGTTGTTAATAAAAATTGTACATATTGTTCGGAAGCACACACACTCCCATTTTGTAAAAAATATGCGAAAGAATCTGT
Organism: Pyrausta aurata; assembly: GCA_963584085.1. NCBI lineage: Eukaryota > Metazoa > Arthropoda > Insecta > Lepidoptera > Crambidae > Pyrausta > Pyrausta aurata. Next base: position 163,806 of record OY757258.1, on the reverse strand, counting down.
AGATATGCGTAGACAATTTGTAAAGATCAACAACTTGTGTTTCAATTGCTTGGGTGATCATTATGCAAAACTTTGCCGTGCCAACGTAAGGTGTCGCATTTGTAAAAGGAAACACCATTCACTTTTGCACCCTCGTGGAAAAGCTACTTGCGAGACTATTGGGGCCACAAAACATAGTGTGGCAGGAAGACCAAAATTTGTAAATAAATCTTCATTATCTTGTTTTTCGTCAGGCAGTGATCACAAACAGGCTCTTCTACCAACGGCGTTAGTAAGGGTCAAGACGAATACAGGGAATTATACTGTGCGAGCTCTACTTGATCAGGGTTCGCAATGCTCATTTATAACTGAGTCGGCTGTGCAGCACTTAGGCTTGAGAAAAATATATCAAAAAGAACAAGTCAGTGGGTTGTGCGAGCGCGAGTCAACATCGAAAGCTACAGTGTGTTTAGAGCTCCAATCACGAATTGACTCAAGCTTCAAAATTAAAGTGGAAGCATTTGTGATGAAGTCAATCACAGCTCCGATACCATCACGCAAGATCGATTCAAATTGGAACGAGCTTCAGGGACTGGTGTTGGCGGATCCAGGGTATCATATTCCAAATAGTATCGATTTACTTCTTGGAGTAGGCATTCACAATCAGATACTTTTGGAAGGTATAAAGAGAGGTCCAGTTGGAGCGCCTTTGGCGCAGGCTACATCTTTCGGATGGATCCTCTCTGGATAAGTAAATAACATGAGAATAGAACATATTGTGAATCCTTTCAGAAAAGTAAACCTAATAGTTTCACAATTTATGTTTAGTAGTAGGGAATTAAAAAATACTGCAAAGGGTTGGAAAATCTTAGGAACAATTTTAGGAATTTCATCTACAAAATCTGTCACAGGTGGGCGATGTTGTTTTAGAAAGAGATGGCTCCACCTTGTCGTTGGTTAAATGGTAAAGTTAGTGTCTTTGCTTCCTATTACAACTGTAACTTTGTGTAACTACATATTTAATACCTGTTTACGAAATTTATATTGTTAATTTTTGAATATGTGTGGCTAGATTTCTTTCATGTATTTACATAGATTTTACAATGTAACAGTATTGTTAAAGGACAAATGTCATATTTGTCCTTGGTGGGCGATATGTTCAAGTAGTTATAAGTTGAGTTTTGTCTAAGTCAACAGATGGCGTTGTATCGCTTTACATCGCGGTAAAACTGTATTTTTCCGGACTAGTATATATAAATCGTTTTGACGTAACAATAAACCAATTACTCAGCACAGCAAAGAGTTTTATTGTGTCTCTGGGAAGTAGTACCACAAGGGAGCGACCATAGAGTTTGTTCAAATAACATGCTTACACTATTTCATTCTCAAATATCTGTATTAATAATAAAGCGATTCCTGCTTTTAATTACAAATATGATTCATTTGTTTTAAATTGTAATAAGCAGCCGCTGAACGTAGAATTACAAAATACGCAACATTGCCAATGACTTTGATACTTTGACCTTGTAACCTTAAACTTTTTATTCATAAACGCATCGATCTCAACAAACTGGTCCAGCACGACTAACGCCGCTCTTACATGTCTCATTTACATACATGTACTTCATGTATTCGTTATTAATCGGACCCTATTTACTCCGTAAAACTCAAACATTTTTAAAACGAGCTATCT
>OY757258.1:64637-161934 GCA_963584085.1 Pyrausta aurata | reverse complement strand
GTTCGTGATAATACTTAAATCGTGCTCCTAACTGGTATTGCCTGTCTTGCATACTTTAATTTTTAGTAATATAATGTACGTTTTAGTTCATGTAACATCAGAGGGGTAATTGTGTTAGGCAATCGTATTCATTTGACAGTTCAAAACGTACGATATGATCTGTCAAACCTTTTGTTCTTTGCCGTTTGACAGATCATATCGTACGTTTTGAACTGTCAAGTGAATACGATTGCTTTACACAATGGTTTAAATTTGAAAATGGTTCCAATCAAGCTTATTCCACATCTACGAGTACCTATATAAGCGTTTGAAATATAAGAGCAGAATAAAATATACTCGTTCATGAGAGGAAAAAATGTTTTTAATAACCAAGCTCACTGTGATTTACATTTTAGGGCGGGACACGAGATGAAGTCAAGCACTTGCTTTTATAAAAAGTATTTTGTTTGAATAAATCTCAATTGAGAATCATTGTACACACATTGATCCTTTGCAACAAAAATTGCTTTTATTGTGATCAATCATAATTATAAGTACAATTTTTTTTCACCGCAATGTGAATCGTACTTGTAATTTTTGGTTTTGTAAATAAACCGTCTCTGTGTCCAATACCTTGTACCAATCGTAACGTCTGAAATTGAAAGTAGTGATCTAGTGAGTGACCGCGAGAAAGGACATTAGATGAATCGTCCGTTATATCACCTTTTGTAGCCCAAAGTCGGGCAGACTGACGTCCGACAGGTCAGACAATGGATGCGGTGACCGATTTGTAAGATGGTTAAAGAAATTGCCTAAAATACATTGCGAATAGGTATCCAAAGATATATTTTACAGGAGGTCTTTAGTCGGCCATAGTTTCAGTTCTAATCTAGATGTTTTTTTAGTCAATACATCATATTTGAAATAAACCTTGTTGATATTTTGCTTAGAACGACGCGAAAAGTATCATAAATACGCTATGTTACCTACAGAAATAGAATCCTGGTTTTACTTAGTAACAAACACTTTTCACAACATATTGCAAATGTAACATTGAAGGATATAATATACCTTTTGAATCAAAAGCCCTGGCGCATACAATGCGCATATAACATTTCGTAGGGCCACTCCACTTTAGTTAGAAATTAGTTTTGTCCAGAAATAATCAAACAATGTCCGAGTTAGTTAAATAAACTCTGAAATTTTAATACCAACAACTCATGAACAGCGTATATGATATTGTATTCAAAACTTAGCTTTGTACTGCAGTTAGAATCATTCGTTGCAATGAAAGTAAAACTATGTTGCACGAATGTTTATTTGCATAAATCATTTTATGAAAGCATCGTTCTTACGATCGTTATTACTCGTAGATCCATCAAATTATTGATTTGTCAATAAGGTACATATCAGGGTGATTTTCCCAACAGCAAATTTTACGCGGCCTGAGTGAAATCGGCAGTGCAGGATGATACAATGAGACTTATTTATTTTTTTATTGATAGAAGGCGTTATCCTTTATACGTGACCATTAATATTTTTTGATTAGGACTGCGTTAAATTCGGAATAAAAAATGATAAAGCACCATATTTTTCATTTCGGTTGCGCGGTCAAATCCATTTTTCTGTAGAATTTTCCTTATATAGAAAAAGCTTTTGGTTATTTAGTATTAATGCTTATTTAATTTAAATCGTGAATAGTTATAGTACTATCACATGATAATTTCATAATTTAATCTATTTATTTAAATGACTTATAAGTAAAAATGCATGTGGTCAAATAAGACTTTTCATATCGGTGAATTTTAGTAAGTCGAGAATATTTTTGCGTGGGACAACTCTAGCTCCTTCCCCCCGCGCTAAAACGCTACATTCCAGTGCCGTCTCAATGCTTACAGTAAATAGACGTGCGCCGCTGGCTCTGTGTTCCCGCAAAAAAAGTTAGTAGTTGGTTTCGGTGACATGGGACATTTTATTTATCATTTCCGCAGGTTGGAATATATTTTCATCCAATGGGCCATAAAATATATGAAATATTTTTAAGTGTCCTTCCCAAACTACGTTTATAATAGTGGTATTAATAACTTTATGAATTTAAAACTTTTATTGTTCTGTTAAATTTTGTTACCGATTTTAACATCGGTGTTTTCATTTCGGTTGATTCGGTGGCCTAGATTGACCACCCAAATGAAACAAATTTCACCGTAATGATAAAAAATATCATTTCGGTGAATTTTATTAATTTCGGTGCGTAAAGTGTTCATATCGGTGATTGTTTTTCTCATTTCGATGGCTTCATTATATCATTTCGGTGAAATCTGTACTATATTATAAAGCTGAAGAGTTAGTTTGTTTGTTTTATACTGGAACGCGTTAACTTCAGGAACTGCTGATTCAATTTGAAACAAAATTTTTGTTTTGCCTTCCTTTTTTTATAAGGGAAGGCTGTAAAACATCACGCTGGAACTTACGGGAACGGAGTGAAAGCTAAACGCACAGAAAATGTCGCAAGGGTAATGTTGTAAAGCTGAAAATTTTTTTTTATATGATATGGGTTTGCTCTTGTCTCTAGACTATACCAGACGAGGCATAGACAGTGACGACGATGAAGCGAGCTCACCCAGAAGAAGCCTGTTTACTCTTTTTTTGAAAATAACAGGGTTGTAGACCGATGGAAATACATATGCGAGTAGAGAGTTCCACTCTTTTTCTCTGCGCATTTGAAAGTTGACGAGAAGCGCTTTGATCGCAAACTTTTTAAACACGCTAATCATAGGCTAGACAATGACAATGTCATTAGAAATAATATAAAAAATTGTAAGTTATGTCCTTTTTAAGTTATGTACATTATATGCTCTTGCAGGAATAAGTTGATCATGTGGTTATTGGATCGTGACTACGATGAAACTGAAAAGTTGCTCATAGTAATAAAATAGGATTTCCAATACGCACTTACTTACAAACACTCACACACACACTCACACACACACACACACACACACACACACACACACACACACACACACACACACACACACACTTTGTTATTTCTTTTCTAGCTTATAGTCTCTAGTCTAATTATAAAATATCTAGTTAGCTATTCTAAGCTCATACTTATTGTTCATTGCTTAACGTCGTTTTAATTTAATTTTATTTTTGGTACTGTATAGCACTGCCATCTATAAAAAACAAAAATCCGCAGCTCTATGGCGGTTCGCTGTAGTGGGAGCCTGATGACCTGTAACACAGGTAATTCTTACCTAGCATAGGCATTAGTCTCACACAAACAATATAAATAAAATTGTAAAAAATTATTGCTGTGTCTATATTGTGTTTGTGATGAGAAATAAACTTGATTTGATTTGATTAGAAAATCTACCAAATTGACTTCTTGTCATGGGTTTTCGACTACTGTTAATATTATTATTTTTTACTTGTGTATTTTGCGATGCAAGTTAACAGGTGATACTGAAAAGCCCATTGCAACACCATCAACTTAAACGTAGAAGTTTGTTGTTGCTGATATCTTCATGGAAGATTTTGAAGCCAGAGCCCTGAGCACATCACCTGTAACACCGAGGTTTTATAAACGGTACGTAGATGACACTTTTACAATTTTACCCACCAATAGTGTAACTGCTTTTCTTAATCATTTTAACTCAATTCATCATCCAAAAATACAATTTACTGTGGAAATTGAAGCTGACAATAAACTAGCTTTCTTAGATATTTTACTAACTAGGAATCCAGATCATACGCTTAGCCATACAGTCTTTAGAAAGACGACCCATACCGATAAATATCTCAATGGTGCTTCTCACCATCATCCATCACAGTTAGCTACCGTGGGCAAAACTTAGTTTCAGAGAGCGAGGGGCATCTGTGACGACCGACACCTGACTGCTGAGCTTCAGCATGTAAGGAAGGTACTCCGGGACAACCAGCTTCCAGTATCACGTCGTTGCAGACCCCGTGCCAAGCCCGTGACAGTTGAACGCCAACCTGCCGTACTACCATATATGAAGGGTGTCACTGACAAGATTGGGAACATCTTAAAGCGAGCTTCTATCAAAACCTACTTCAAGCCGCAAAGGAAGATTAACCAATTTTTACCACCTGTCAAGTGTCACATACCTCTTCAAGATGCAGGGGTGTACAAACTGGAATGTGACTGTGGCCTCTCCTACATCGGTCAAACAAAGCGTATTATAGGCGTGCGGATCAAAGAACATATAGCTGACATGAAACATAGACGGTCTACGAAATCAGTATGTGAACATGTCTTAGATAAACCCAACCACTAAATACGTTTTGACCAACCTAAGGTACTCGCGAAAGAACGGCGTTTTGTTACTCGCATGCTACGTGAGGCCATGGAAATAAGAAAATACCCTCATTTTAATACAGAAGGTGGTTGGAAAGTTCCACCGGTATGGGATCCTATTCTTTTGAAGACACAAGCAACATCTCATACTGCAAGGTCTCAAGACACTGTAAGCTCATTCTGCGTGGATAGAAACGTCAATTAATATTAATGAGTGACGGTAGTTAAATTTAATTATTCATAACTATGTAATGACAAATAACATCTTAGTCTGCCTGTGACCACGGATGCTGTAAAGCATTCGAAACGTCAGGCATTAAATAAAAATAAATGTTCGCGAAATCAATCCATAAAAGTGTGTTTTAATTAGTAATGAGTATTCGCTTAAACTTCAGAGCCAAATATGTATAGAAGTAATTTTGTCAAAGGCTTTCGGTAGGTGGATAAGTGTTGTCATTTCGGTGGCCGAGTTATTTCATTTCGATGAATCGTTTTTTCATTTCGGTGGCATCAAAACTTTGAAGTACTGTATCTTTTTATTTTATTAAGATATTTTGATGGCGTTACGTATGGATATAAACAACATCAAGAAATATCATAAACCATAGTTGAAATTCGATAAATGTTAAAAATAAAAAAGTTCACCGAAATGATAAAAAAATCAACCTTGTTGAAATTCACCCATCAATGCTTTCAAACCTTTAAGTTAGTTATAAAATTAAAGTAAGTCAAACTTTGTAAATCCCGTGATTTACCGAAATAGTTTGTATGTAAATCATGATAATGAGCTACTAAAGAGCTAAAGCTCTGCGTACTGCGCCACTATCGATCAAACACTTGCTGAATTCAGCTGTAGTAGGTCGGATAGTATGGATAGGCCTACTTAACCTTAGTAAATCTAACTCACCTTGTGTCCCTATTAGCAAATCCAACTTTGTTCCACATCATACGTTCACCGACATTCATCAAATCATATGTTAAACAGCTGTTATTAGGCGTTACTTGCTAGTCGTAATTTTGTTGGAATACCTACCTATAAACGAATTACGATGCCATAACTTTCCAAACAGATGTATATCACATTAACATCCTATAACATCTCATACTGCAAGGTCTCAAGACGTAAGCTCTTTCTGCGTGGATAGGTGAGTGACGGTAGTTTAATTTAATTTTTCATAACTATGTAATGACAAATAACATCTTAGTCTGCCTGTGACCACGGATGCTGTAAAGCATTCGAAACGTCAGGCATTAAATAAAAATAAACGTTCGCGAAATCAATCCGTAAAAGTGTGTTTTATTAAGTAACAGGTATAGTTTAAAATTCTCGCAAGTGCCTATTTCTGTTGAAAACTATTTCCTAGTGCTGTTGAAAACTATTTCCTTTTGCTATCTCTAAAAGGTCACGCTATTTGAAAACGTGAAGGCTTAAGTGAAGGAAAGGTGAAGTTAGTTTGTTTAGTGACTCACATATGTAAAGCCTATAGAAGCTAATATAGGCTTCCTCGTATGTGTGCATATGTACTCTACATACGAACACCTGCCAACCTTTAAAGCCCATAGAATGATCCCAAAAGTCTGTAATGTTTTGGGATTATTCTAAGCCAGTACAGAAGCGAAAACACACAGTTCTCGTACAAGTAGATCGTGCTTAGCCCACACTCGTGGTCAAGTGCCGCAAATATCAATAAAACCCATAAAGCACAGTGAGTCGGTAGGTCGTTCGTTGCCCAACGTGTTATGTGTGACATAAGGCAGACTACCAGGTCCCCATCACAGGGACTCTACTCAGTAATATTTTGAGTTTTCGGCGCCGCTTGTCAGTACCGGCCTAATTGTTTGTTGTCTCGAGGTGCTAAAAGGCCTAAAAGATGAAAAGCATGGTCGGGTGTCTAAAGGAGATCTATGTAATTGAGACATTTGTCATAAGTAGAATTTTATAAAATTATTTTGCTTTAAATTTCCGCTAAGCGACGCCGGCGCAAGCAATTAACAACACAAACCAATTTAAAGCAAAATAATTTTATAAAATTTTACTTAATATTGAATTTGTCCATTCAGTCTGACTTTAAGATTTTTAGATTTTATACGTTACAGTGAACATTTTCATGAAATTGTCCGTACTTGGCTCTTGTAGAGAGTAGTATATAATAATACTTCATAATATACAGCGTCTCAATAAAGAACTTAGTTTTTCCTTTCTCGCTCTAGAACGAGCAAGCTGGGCCGATGGTAGAAGTGAAATTACTGACACGAATTTAACTTACATAGTAGAACCTCACAAGTGAGACAAAAAAAGTCATAAGATGTGTTAAAACCGCGTCTTCGCTCGACCACTGTTACGTCACTAAGTGCAAGTAAACAAATGAAGATAATCTAATGAACTTTGGTTAAGTAGGTTATATTATTTGTTTAAGCTGGTTGACGAAAACCTTTGCATAAGCAATTAAGTTTACTTCGTCAAATATTATCAAGTTGCCATCATTTACCGTCGCCCGTCTAGAGTAGTCTTGCTGGTTAAATGTTTGTCAGTACCTAGTGGATACAACTCTGTAACGATTCTCTTCAAATGAAGAACTTAATGGCAAATTAGTTTTTTTTTTTAACTCTTATTTCACTCTCGATTACATTTGCTATGTATGATTTCCACTGGATTTCCGTAAACATTTTATTATTTGTTTATAGCTATAGACGTTTTGAGGTCGCAAAGGAGTGTATTTAAAACATTGTAAAAATAGTATACACACTAGACTCTTAACTATTGTTAATGCTGCAGTTTCTTAAATATGCACTGTGAAAGGAATTAGAAATGGCCCCGAAGCAGCGGCAGGCGGCTGCAAATGCTGCAATCCTGCATTACCATTGCTAATGTCTCCACAATGCTTCAACACTCTGCTACTGCAGTTTTCCGTAACGCCCGCGACTAATCTGTATTGTCATTATATTTTGAGAATTCTAAGATAAATAATTTACATTCTTGTAGGTGCTCCAGTCACGGTAATGTTACTCCAGTGATTCATTTAGTAAGCTTGTATTATAATGACATAAGCGGGTATGTATTTTTTATTGATGCTTCTAAACAAATAGCATTGTGGCACTGTGACCGTCTATCTATACGTAGTTCATTCAACAAAACATAAAAAAGACCTATTGTGAATAGGTTAGAAACTTATATGCAGCAACGTGATAACTTTACATAAAAGAAGGTCTTCATTCACTAACAAAATTATACTACTGCTATGAATGAATTCGTCAAATATTTGTTCAAATTGCTACGAGTATTTCTGCAAAATACCCCAATTCGGCATTCACAATCCCACACCTGACATTGTAGAGCATCGTGAAGATTGTATGACTGATATCACAAATAACACAATACAAGTAGAATTAGTAGGCTTGCGACAAATGCTAAGGGAATAAGTAACGCACATACAGCACACATCAATACAAATTTTGGTTGCAATCCCTTAGTCTTTGCTCTTGAATAGTATCATAAGACACAGTGGCTTGTCGCCACGTTTTTTTTGTATTGAAGTATATATTTGGCTTAAACAAATATTTATAAATAAAAAAATAATTGACTATAATAAAATCTAAGCTCAATATGTTTATTTAAAAATACGATACCTACTAACTATGTACACAAATTAATTTACTGCGTCATGCAAGCAACGAAAGCGTTAATATGCAAACAATTACAGACTTCCAAAGTCATTCGTTCAACAAATTTTCAGGTATGTGAAACTGTCCACCGTAATAGAGTCATATAAATACTAAATCTTTTTACGGGCTTGCCATATCTTTTGTCTGAAGTACTGAACTATAAAGTGTCCCTACCATGTATTCTTCTATTGTAATGATGTGACTCTTCGTGTCACGTCTGGTCGAGTAAACAGAGCGCTTCGACTCAGATTTTGGCAAACGATGGATCTGTGCATCTGTGTGGGAACTGTGTTGAGGACGCGGCCTTCGTGACTCACTTACGGAACTTCGCCCAAAGTGCATGGCTTTCAGGAAACTTAGGGAGACGTGTAGTTCTAATTACAGACGATCAATGGTAGCCATAAATACTTTAAAGATTATATCTGTATGGCTTAATATTATGTTTACCGTCTGTAAAACAGAAGTCTTTCTGCAACAAAAAAATCTTTAGGTTGCAACGTAATAGCAAATTTAAAAAAAATATAATAGACGAGTAATTAAAAAAGCTTACTTTTCATTAGTAAGTACATAGGGAACACACAAAATGTTAATAACATTTTATTTAGAATTATGGTATTTAATGTCAAGTCAAAGACACGGAATACATTCAATTCACAGAATCGAACGTTTAACTAGGCCACAAAACACACTACACACGATTACTTATCCGACACAGAACACACACTCTCGTTACGCAGACGACCCCCATTAGTTAGCAAATAGCAATCGCACCGCGGGATACATCACCAAAGGTTGTATAACCCACATCAATGACACAGACACCATAGAAGCTATAAACAAACAGGAAGAAAGACGAAAAGCTATCACTAAGATGGACTATAGTACTAGGTATTTGTATAGCACGTGTGGTGCCTATACTGTGTGTTTCTTACGCAAGCTAGTGTACTCCAATGATTGAGTTTAATTGAGGAAATGTATGCAACAAAACAATTTTCGAGAATATATGCAATAGTTAATACGCGAAATGTAGATGATGTCTTGTTTGATATCGAAACATCTTTCGAGATAAGTAAAGTAGTAATTAAGTTGTCTCGTTCCTTTGACGTTATTTTGAAAGTGGATCCATTGTCGTTGATATCCTATTTAAGCTTTTATTGTATAAGAGGAACACATGGCAACAAATCCATTGTGTAGTTACTACTTAAAGTATTTTCTCCTGTGACTTATCAAGTTTTGTGTCTTGTATGGTTAATAAAAGTTACATAAAAACGTTTTAGAGGCGCTGTTATGAATATCGTTTCAAGAATATTCATTCAAATTATTCATACTACTCAGATCCACCTTGACACGTAGAATTTTTACAATAGTCTTAATTGATAACTTAAGGTTTTTTTAAAAGCTTACGCTATCTGTAAGAAAACATCACAAAACTTCATACGAGTCAGCACATTATCTCAATGTAATAGCGGCTATACATACCAAACATTGCTTATATCCGTCAAAGCAGCCTAAATTACAACTTTTTACACAGTAATTATTACAGAAAACCTCCCTCTGCAATGATGGACAACCGCAGACCGCTAGAATATAGTAGATAAAGAATATAGTATTTTGATTGATTAGCATTTCAAGACCATGCATGTAAGCTTTGGTACGCTTGCGCTTGCCTGCGAATTTTATTTATTTATTTAAAGACTTTATTGCACAAATTTAGTGTACAAAGGTGGACTTAATGCTAAAAGCATTCTCTGCCAGTCAAACCTTTAGGTCATGCAGAAAGTCGGCAACGGGTGCAGTGAATCTAGCGAATCTAGGTAGGTAAATAAGTTTTTTGTGAAAAGTAACACATTACGCGTAATACATTACAGACCAAACATCAATAGTATAAGACTATAATGTTGCATGTATCGTGCAATACTTTATTGCGTTATTGGTCTGAATAAATAATCAACATGTCTACAACTTTTCGTGTTTCAAAATACAAGGTGTCAGTTTTGTAGTTCACCCCTAATCCTTACCCACTCAGTTGAAAGGCCATTGTGAAATAAAAAAAATCTTTTTACTGTTTTAAGCTGAGCTTCCATGCCTATCTAGATAAAGCAAACATTCAATTCTGAAAGTGCTGAAACGAATAAAAGGTTTATTGTTTTTAAATCCGCGCAAGCTTTTTTTGTGCATAGGCAATACTTAATTCTCTTCCACCTTTTAAAGTAGGTAATATCATATCACATAGAAGTCAAAAGCTTCTTGAAGCTTGTTCTCTAATCGGCATTATAAATACCTTAAGTAATTAAATGCAATTCAACGAGCAAATGGATCCTTGATTATTTCATAGCCCAAATTACGAGTGAACTGTTAAACCGTCTAAAGTAACGATAATAATAAAATATAACATCCGTTCCCATGAGCTCATCCTATCAAAAGCACTTGAAAATACTAAAATGGACTAAAGTAACCATTATTTATACGACTGTGCCTTCACTGAGCCTCGTAACTAGGGTCACAGAGTAGGACTTAATGCGAAATACCTTCAAACCTAACAAAATCTGTTAATAAATAACCTATCTAAACGCGCAAATTATTAGGTAAATCCGTAATTTTTTCTGCATCAGTGAATACTCATTTAACAGTCAATTGTAATCGTGACCGGATTCGGCTGATAGGTAGGTAGTATATTATTTATAAAATAAAAAAATGAAATAAATAAAAAATAACGTGTATGTAATATTGCCACTTTTAAACCGTGGTTTTAGCCATCGCGTAGGTGTTAACCAGTATTTGGAAGCAAGGGGTTAGCAAAATAAACCGAAATTATAATGAGACGTGCCGAATAACTTTAAAACAAGCTAGTTACAGGATCAAAGCTTCATTTCCAAAATTTACTAGGTACAATTATATCTCATACAAGCAGCCCTATGCAATCACCCCGGGCCGCTCTAAGCAATCACGGCGTTTAGTGCCTCAAATACTAATTAATGACGTAAAGCAGATCCGCACTAATTGGACGAAGTATTTGCCTAAGAGAAGAACAATTTGACGGTATCTCGAAGATAAATGGTCATTGATGATAACTGCTTTATATCCAGCTGTTTACATTGCTATATTTGAAGTTGGGTGCTTTAATGGTGTAATGACGGTGTCACGAGTTTGATATACATATTTATATCTTGTGTTTATTTCTTGACAAAGTATCTCATATTTGGACGTGGCAGATAGAGAGTTAAAAATTAAAAATAAAGTATTAATTTAATCAAATTTATCGACATTCATTTGATATACCATCAGGCTCACAGACACATCTGTAATGGGTACTTACTTAAGCGAGGGTCGGGCATTCGTGTTCATTGATGACTATGGCCAAAGATAATAGTCGTTATGTTACGTAGCTGTGACTATGACCTACCCCAACGTGACCGAGCTTAGAATTTTAATACACAATCCCGGTACGAGCAGGTAATAAAATCACATGTAAAAAAAGTTTCAAGATTTTAGTTTGATGCTAAAGAGTGGCATGAAGAAAAAAGTATCGTTTTGATCCTTAGACTTGACGACTTCCGATAAGACACGGAATCTGTCTCTAACTTAGAAAAGTATCTAATGAACTTGATTTTTTTGTGTAATATTGATATTATTATTGACTGACATCATCAAACAAAATGTTTGTAATTACAAGTACTATTTCCGAGCTCATTTTCATTATTATTTTTTTACACAAGTGAAAACTGAGCGACAGCGAAGAATCGTCCGCGTCAACAGTTTATCAGTTCACACGCTGCGCCTGCGCTGCGCAAAAACGCTTTTTGCCGCGTAATTAGCGACGCATATGTTTAATCTTTATTACTGCACTACCTACCCATTATACTAACTGGCCATTATATTATTATTTTATTTACACGCAGGTCCCATTTTTGACGGTGGGACTTATTAATTTTCTTATATATGCTATCAAGACTTTTTTTGAGGCCTTAATGATATACATACATATTCACACCATCCATCAGTTATCATTTAGTTGCTTGTTAAATTTTCGATAAATTCAGATTCTAAATATTTGTCACCCATACACTAAGTATTGGTAGCCGATATTAATCCGTGTAAGCCTTGAAATGCCGATAGTAAAACGGCTATCATCATCATGAAAGATGAAAGGAAGCCCAAGTAAAGATGATGAAGAGATCTTAAATGTTCACATTAAATTTAAACCAGATGAAAGACAAACTGGCTTTTTGTAACACGTATTGTGTTTTAAGTAATGAAACATATTTTACCACAACAAATGTTATTTATTGTAAAGGATAGGGAAAATTATATGAAAAACACGCACGCACTTGCGAGAATAGCTAACCAGGCAAATAGACCAAATTGTATTTTTTCCTAACTATAAAAATACCATACGAAATAGGTCGTAGATCAAGCGTTTCCATTGTCATCTCACAGGGTGGACATAGGTAGCTGACCCCAAGGCGGCCCATTAACAAGGTTTGTATCAGCCTACGCCAGCGGTTCCCAAACTGTAGTTTGAGCTCTATCCGTGGTCTGTAAGAATTTAAATATAATAAAACTCACCCACAAAAGTATTTAAATAGGTGTTGCGTCTCCACGACCATTTTATGTGAGTATTGTGGGTGAAGTAAGATTTTTAACTTTACTGGATAATAGTAATTACAAATATTTTTTTTGTTAATATGTGGGGTGGCCTTCAAATAATAAATGGAAAGTGGTCGTTGATTCAGATAAGGAACCGCTGGCCTAAACCAGGGTATTCCAGAGAGGGCGCAAACCGACCCTTTACCCTTCTCATGTGGAGGTGTGACGTGAACCAATATCACAATAATATTTTGGTAAATTGGGACGACTGTCATATTATGGTATTAAGTTTCGATAGGCAATGTAGGTATTAACTTTAGGTACCTACATCTTCCTTCGAACGGTTTTTGTGACTGTCCTGTGTGGTGTAGAGTAGGTACAGCGTTATTTAATATACCACTCAGTATAAATGATAAGTTGCACTTAAATTAATAAGCATTTGGCCTCAAACCTTGCTAGTGCATTCTTTCTTATTCTACTGTGAGCCGCTAAGCGTTGATACGAGTATGCACTATTTTACAAGATTAGTAAAGTTATAATGTGAACGAGTTAAATATAATCCCAGTCTGTTTTACAACTATTAGTTGCATCGTTAACTATGCAACTCAATTAACCAATTATTTATGGTTTCGTTAATATTTTGTACAGAAGAATATGGTGTGAAATTGTGCAAGGTGTCTATTATCTGGTTAGATATCCGCCGAGATGAGATTCGCTACAATGTAAGCAGGCTGCCAAGGGCGCCCTTTACCTTCGTCACGCACCGAAAGCTGCTTGGCTATTTTACTAAAGGATATATTTCACTATGACAATCCCTTATCCCCTATCTAACTATCGTGTTACTATCTTGGCTGGATTACATGCGCACAACTTTTAAAAGGTCCAAATAAAAACAGTGAAAAATAAGTTATTTTGTAAAATAAATAAAGAAAATATTTATCATTATATTCATTTTTTTGCAGGCCTTAGCTATTTTGGTCATCATTTCCAGCCCGTTTTAATTAATTGCGTTTAATTTGACGGTGTTCTATGCCCATTCTACAAATGCCACTAGGAGTCCTGATTTTTAAATCCAATTTTAATCAACACTTAACGTACATCAATTAAATTGTTAAATATAAATTTTATGACATTAGATCATAATTTATTATCAAAATGGGTAACAAAAGCTGCGTTCGCGGGAGAGGGGCCGCGCGTATAAACTCGATGCGCAGACGCAGCGGGTCAGTCCGTGTCCCGCGCAGCGTCTGTGACCCGCGCCGCTCTCTCTCGTGAACTCACCCTTATCGTGCACACACCCTTACCTGCTAGGTGAGTATTCACGTGTCCGTGTGTGGAAAAATACAATAAAAATAATTCAGTCTTCCAAGGAAGCTATTATTGTTATTAATGCAAATTCCGAGTCGTGACATAATTGCAAGGAAATCCCTCGGTACTTTCAGCATCTCAACCGCAATGAAATTGGCAGTGCAGTCGTTTCGGAAACCATGTTATTAGATAGTCAGTATATAAAGCAGTGTAATGGAATGTCGATATGTTTTACAGAGCTACCCGCCTCCGCTCGGTGAAATGGTTCACGTCAAGTCTGTGGTGAGTACAAAAAATATTTATTTAATTTTTGCTAACATACTCGTAGAGTTAATCTTATTCTTACCTTATTGATGCACTCTTTTATTTATAAACGAATGCAAAGCAAAAAAATAATTAAGTACTTATGGTAATAAAATGATTAATGTGCTGATAATAACGAATCAAAGTTATTCATCATCATCATCATCACCATTAGCCTATATTAGTCCACTGCTGGACATAGGCCTCCCCCAATTAGTTATTATCAGCTACATAATACTTAACCCTCTTTCTGACGTAGTGGATAAGAAAGTTAGTTACAATAGAATACTTAAGGAAATTGAGCCGTTATATAATTTTTAGCTTGTTTTTATGTTTGTATACGTAGCCATTTGTTAATCTAAATATAGAAATCCCAAACTTAAAAAAAATACACACCTATACCTATTTTAAGACTCAAACCGTAATAATGCCATATTACTCGTATGGCGTCAAACAGAAGTAAGTAGAAAATAAATTATTACAAAAAGACAGAATTACAGACAGAATATTTTTTATTAGACAAATCACTCCATTCCCAAGCGTTTGACTGGTAGTGAATGCCTTAAGGCATAAAGTCTGTCAATTGTACAACTTACAGTGCAATAAAGTTTAAAGAAATAAATAAAAAAAAGCAATTTAATCGGTAATCAGATCACATTACCTTTCAGAATTGTATTGATTTTATGATTTGAATGAAGTAAGGCAAAATTTATGAAAATATCCGCTTATTGTACACTGCTCAATCAATCTTTCGAGTTACTGTTTTTTTTTCGTCTTGAATGTTAAGTTAATAAAATTAGTTACCATTTTTGCGTATAGTAAATAAATAAATATACCGTCGTGTAGTTTCCACGCTTGTGTTTACGCGCGGCGCGCTGGGAACGGATGCGTGGGCGCAAACAACGCCGCTGTTATTACTTACCGTAGAAACAGAAACACAAGGGAACCGTACACTAAGGTTACTCTTGTTTAACTTTACTACACATAATACATAATACAGCACACAATAAGTGTCAGTACTTAACTAGTAGGTAGGTGGGTTCGCAAATATTTTGGCAATATCTGAAAACTTAATTAAATTTTGTTTTATGTTTTAAGTGAATGTATTTGGATAGAATAACACCTGAACCCATTTAGTATTGTATATTCGGATCATTTACGCTTCATCAACAGCAACATAATTGCGTTTAAAAAACGATTGCGATGCTTGTTTTTATTCGACAATTCACTTCATTTGCAAGCAAAAGCAATCTACGGCGCCATCACATTTCACGTTTATCTCACTTCCCATCGCAGCAGAAACATTATTCAAGCAAGAACTAATTATTCAATACGCAAGATTAATATCTGAATTCGCGGGTGAAAATGAAAATCGTGCTCGTTGCATCAGAGTTGCATCGTATGCAGATGCACTCGCGTAACTCCGCTGAAAGATACGAAAAAACGCGAAAACAACGGTCGGAAAAGATTTATAGACGTCGCTGATATCGTTATAATATACTGTAGTTGTGTGCTGTGTTGTATAACGTAGCATAAAATTATGATTCACTTTTTACTTCATAAGATCTAATGATACGATAACAAAGTTAGTGGTTACTGTAGAACTGCTGGATAATAATAATTTTATTTGAAAAAAGCTTCAACTAGTTTCAGTTGTAATATCTGTGTTTTAATAAAACTGAACTAAACTGATAATATCAGTGACACACGTAGAGAATAGTTTTTAAGTCTGTTAGGTATGCACAGATACTTCTAGCTATATGATTACTAATACGAATACTCGTAGTACAAAGATTGGCGTCCTAATTCGCTTGAGTTATAATTCATCCTTTAAGGATGATCCTTACGATGATTAATGTAAGTGTGGGGGTACAGAAATGCCTAAGAACTAGGTAGAAACCTTTACTTGTTTATCTGTCATAAGTATGTACCTGTACCTAGTACCTGGTACGTACGTAAGTACCTGGCACTAGGCAGTATCTTTTGGGCAGAACATCAATATTTTTGCTAGCAGACCCGATTCCCTGAACGATAGTTTTTGAATAGATTTTGGATACAGTAAGCTCTCTTTTATTCTGGATGAAAGATTGAACAGCGCGAAAAACTTATGAGCACATGTTGAAGCCCACTTCATATGTCTTTTATTCATCATATATTTTTTCCTATCCCTTCCAATTCGAATCCTAAATGTACGCTATCACGCGAGTTTTCTTAATAATATTGTAATAAATAGATTTAGGTTATCATTTATTTTCAAATGCACTAAAATACACTTTAGATTTCGTCACACAGCCTTACCGAGAAATTTCAATCCCAGGCTTGATCTTGTAGTTAATTTGGCTTGTTGTTCTTAATCTTAATGACTTACATTTTTTTTTTAATTTTTGTGTGAGTATATATGTAACATCCGAAACAATATTAGCTAATGAGCTAAGTAAGAAATGTCCTACTTAGCCCAAGTGTACTATGCCCGTGGGCAGCTGTAGATCCGCCCGCCCTGACGGAGGCGCGGATGGCCGCCGCCCGCCCTCGGACGTGACCGAGTTGTGAGATCGACTCGCAAAGGGAGAGAGATAGCGGTCTATAGTTTTGTACAAGTTTTATTGATTTTTTTAGGTTTTTATTGGCAAGCATTAGTAGACCATTTAGTATTATTTCTTAAACTTCTTTAGCTTAATGTTTAGTTATATAATGTTAATTCCTGAAGACATATAGTTATTGGACTTTGTTGTCCTAAATCCAAAGATGTATTATTTAATTAAATTACTTGGTATGCGAATAATAATAAAGACGAACAGATTATTCCAATATAAAATAATATCCCATGAAAAAGGGTTGTCGCAGTAATGGGTTAAGAGACGTTTAAGGTTAAATACACAATATCTACTGTGATAATTGATGTGTGAAGTTTCGTAATTAAGACATATTGAATAATATTCACGTATCATAATTGATTAATTGGCGAAGTTTGGAAGTATTGAAGTGTGGCTAATTAGAATCTCATGAGAATCGTTATTTTATACGCGTAGCGTAGGTTTACAATTATTTTTCCGGAACGCTCATACTCAATTTTAATGATTGATTGATATAGGCCGACAACTTCCTGTGCGATATTCATAGAGGAGAAGCTCATAGTAACGATTAACTACTACGGCCAAATTAATTAACTTTTTGCACTTATACGTTAGGTACAATGAGCAAATAATATGCAATGTCTTATTTAACAACATCAACCTGTTTCGTAATATTTACTAAACGTTTCCACAATTACTGTTTGTCACTCGTCACTGATATTTGCCACCAAGCTGTCGGCTTATACTTTTCAGCAGGGTCTATTCTTTACACACTTTAAGTTAGTTTAAACTAAATGGTCAGTTGAACGCAAGATGATACTTACGAGTACAATTTTCGTAAATGGTGCTTTTAGCTAACTTCTCGAGTTTCCCAATAAGGTCAGCCTTGCGTTATTATATTCTTTGCAATGTTTGTATTTGACGGCGCTTGGTTTAGGCAGTGCGGTGGTTCATAAGGGCGCGCGGTGAGTGCAGTTGCGTCACGCGCGGCGACCGCAGCGCTTGCGTCACGCTATCGCAGCGTCATCTCGCGAGAAAGTGCTCTATTGTCACATGGTTCGCGAATTATGATACGGATTTTGGCAAAGGAGACTAGTACGTTCTATTTGCGTAAAAGACGTCTTCAAAATACCTTCTTTATAGATGAATCTGTGTCTATAGAAATAGGTATCAAAATTCTGTTCAACGGAAATAGCAGATTTAGCTCTGTAATTTTGTAGGAAGGCACGTTTCACAAGTGTTTAGATGTTAAAGTTGGCGTCTGTGGCAAGACTAGTCACTACCTTCCAGTTAGAATCATTTGATATCATCTGCTGTAATACTATTTCGGATAGCTAAAACACGTATGACAATATTTATATAATAACAACACCACATCAACAAGCAAACATTACAAGCTCAGGTAGAGTTTAACGACCCAGAAACAATATGTTCTTATGTTTGATAGCGCTGTTGGCATTTAAACAGTGACGTAATTTGATGCGTAGATGCCGGCATCATTGCGTACTAAACCAACACAACACTACCGTAAGAAGGTCAATGTCGTCTTCCGCGCAAATTACGTCACGTATGATGCCCTAAAGTAGGGGTCCACCGAATGCGATAGGCAACCGATTAAACAAACTTCACTGCCTTAAGCTTTGTGGAGAAAAGGTCACTGAATTCATAAACACAGTCTACACGTCATGGTTCTTTTGTTCAGTTGAAATGTGTATGTGACTATAGGTAAACCGCTTCATTGAGACTTCGCCTGCGGGGTACAGGGGTGCGGGCGGAAAGACGAGAGCGGGGAATGTAAGGGGTGCGGGCGGCGGTGATACACAAGAGACGAAATTTGCCGTGACAGTTCTTTAGATATGTGACGTCAGTGGTCACAATAGTTGTCGTCAGTGTCGACACTTTAAAAACATTACATAACATATTGGAAAAAAATATTCGATTCAATACAATTACACCAATAAGAGTGAATTAATTCTAAATATTACTATCCAAAATCGTGGATTTTGATCAATAAATAAAATGGGATTTTAAAATAAGATAGATTTTTTGGCAAAATTAAAAACTTCAAATAACATTCCCTGGTAACTTTTGCGACTGTTTTGTTTGAGTGTATTATCGAGTTCATATTCATATCTAGTTTATATTCCACTGAGTTTAGATCTATATTTTATTATGAGCATTTATTTAAACACTGTTATTTAACAGTGTTCAAACGGTGAACTTAATGCTAGAATGATGTAAAATAGAATTTAAAAAAAAACACAACAAAAATACAATAATATAGATTTTGTGTCCGAATATACTGCGACTCATCTTCAGACTTCAGACAGACAGTATTCTCTTGTGTACTTCTGTCAAAGCGTCCGCAACTGTCAACAGATGCTATCGCTACCTGTGTAGCGAGCGTACTGAATTTTGAAAAGAATGTGCCTGCCGCCCGCACCTCTCACAAGCCCCGCTCTCGCCTCCCCCCGCGCCCCTGTACCCCGCAGGCGAGGTCTCAATTTCGCGGTTTACATATAGACAAAGGTTGCTTTTAGCTTCAAGTCTAGTTTTTATTACATATTTAATTTATAAGTTTAAAACTGATATAGTAGCTAAATAATTACTGTTTCAAGACCGAGTGTTGAATTAAGAAGCTGTGGAATAAACATGCAATAAGTTACATGTACACAAATAAAAATCAACAAAAATAAAGATATAATATAAAATGTATGGTAAGCAATAGAATAAGTAACAACGCAAAAAATAATAATGAGCCTATTTGCGCGGAGCTCTAATTTAACTCATAATAAGTTAAACTAAACTAACGACGACGCGTTTGGTGTAGTGGTTAGCGCTCCTGACTACTATGCCGGCGGTCGCGGGTTCGAATCCCGCAAGGGGCAAATGTTTATGTGATGAGCATGAACATTTGAACCTAAGTCATGGATGTTTTATTTATGGGAGACGCCCCCGTCATTATCGTTGTCTGGTATTCGTAGTACAAGAAGGAAAATTCCATAGTTCGAAACCAAGACTATTGGTGTGTTGTCTGGCGCATATTTATTATTATTATTATTATTTACTAACACAGGAGGTCTCCTACGAAAAACGAAATCCGTCAATACGATTATCGTTTTTCGGATCCGAAAGGTTTTTAGTATGGAATCCCTACTACGAAATGATTCGGATCCGCAAAACGATTATCGTCTTGACGGATTTCGTTTTTCGTAATAGACCTTCAGGCACGGATCACAGAATTATGTTTTATGTTACTGAAAAACGAAATGAAAGTAAAGAAATAATGACGTCAGTCTTATCTTTAGACAAAATAAGTGACGACGACTAGTTGAAGATACACCATTCGTAGCTCCAAAATCTATCGCTCACCGCTTGCAGTGTGTCCGACCCTAACTACAGCGGCATTGTCCATCCGCTGACCTTTCGGCTTTATTTCCCTCGACATAACTCGCACGTGTTCCCAAAACTGACCATTTTTCTCTAGGTTTCTCTCCATAACTACTTACTTATTCGATATTTAGCAACTATTGGTATAATATCAACACAATAAGAGTTTACTTTCTTTGTATAAAGATCATTAAAATAAATAGTACTTGCTTCG
Source organism: Pyrausta aurata (assembly GCA_963584085.1). NCBI lineage: Eukaryota > Metazoa > Arthropoda > Insecta > Lepidoptera > Crambidae > Pyrausta > Pyrausta aurata. The sequence continues at coordinate 141,593 of OY757258.1, read as the reverse complement.
TTTCACAACACACTTAAATTTTATTCCGTTTCTAATGGATATTGTCTAATTGAAGGGCGAGATGTGAGAGTTCAATGTAGATCAATGGGCTTTTCATCATACCGTTTTGTACTCACGTCCATTACATACTGCCAAACACTTACCCCCTTATTCATAACTAGCGGCCGCCCGCGACTTCGTCTGCGCGTTTTGGTTTACTTCGATCCCATAGGTCGTAGCGTACTGTTTTATAGCCTGCAGTCATTGAACTACCTTTAACACCTTACCCGATTAATATTATGTAAGCCATCTAACACACACTCATGATTCTAATCGGACCAGTAGGCAGATCCTAGATTAGTGCGTACAAGTTGAAACTAACAAAAATCTCTTCAACTTTATAATATTAAAATAGAAGTAAAGATAAAATGTTACCATATTTATGAGCACATAGCTCGGCCTTTAATCTGGTGAAAGTTACAAAGAGGTACTCGTATTATCTTTGTACAACGAAATCGAAATACTGCACCTATCGTCAATTATTTTTCTTTCGGGTGCTAGAATTCATCAGATTTACCAGGCCACTCTGGAGCATATCACAGTTGCCTTATACAACCATACAACAGGCCAGTGCCAGGGAGAAGCAGCTTTCCCTCAAGTCTACTCTCGCTGTAGGTACCTATCTTATAAGTTACCCTTGAGCTTTATCATTTCTAATAAGTAATCACCAAGTACAACCTTTTTTCTCTATGGAAATCACAAAGAAAGTTTATAAATGTGACGGAAAAACCATAGAGAAGAATAGACTACTCAAATGCCAAAACCAGGCGCGTAAATAAATTGTCAATTTTGTCAAAATAAACAAAATAGTGATGTCCTGCTTATTGCACGAAATTTTTTGATATCAATATCCGGACTGCTTTGCAAAAACATTTTAGTTGATAATTTTCCTTGGTTTTCTCTTTGTGTTGACCTATTGTCGTAAAAGTATTCACCACTAAAACAAAACCAATGTAAACTTCTATTTGTATTTAATAAAATCGGCTAGACCAGTTAAATAATATATTTATTTACTTAAATTGTATTTTAAGTTGCTCATACAATCACACTTCACCATACAAATTACCTAAAACATAAAATAATTAAATTTGCCTTTTGCTAAATTACTTTTTTATAAAGAAAAATATTCATACTCGAAAAAGCAGCAAGTTGTAAACATTGATCAAGTTAGTGTATTTAGTTAAATCCTAGCTATTCCGCTTCATTTTTAAATTGAAATGACCTAAAACAAAAATTATGCATCATTCATATCATTTCATCTCAATAAAACATTAAAACATAGGGATATACTTCAAATGTAAGCCTCCTCCTCCGCCACGGCTAAGATGACCCTCAGATCAAGATATCGATATCGGTAAACAAAACATTACGCATCACCGCACTATTTTATAGTATAAAATAAATAAATTTTTAAACATTTAACTTGATCTTAAAAGATGAAATATGAAACCAAAAATTGCGCACGGGCGGGATTCGAACCAGCATCTTTCTGGCAATCCGGGCCAACTGCTCTTCCAATTGAGCTACCGTGCTGTCGGTCCGACCGCGCGAAATTCTTGTCACGTAACGTCACGCAATGACGTATCAATGAGACCAAGAATTTCGCGCGGTCGGACCGACAGCACGGTAGCTCAATTGGAAGAGCAGTTGGCCCGGATTGCCAGAAAGATGCTGGTTCGAATCCCGCCCGTGCGCAATTTTTGGTTTCATATTTCATCTTTTAAGAATAAAATATGACACTGTGAGTGTTAAAAATATTGTAAAACCATTTAACTTGATGCTATGCTATTTGGTATAAGAAACGCTGCTACTATAAATTAAGTTTAAATAAACTACTTACCGTACTACTTCATCATTGAAAACCCGTGACAAAATAATGTTTTGTAGAATCTTTTCGTTTGACCTCATCACACATATTTCACAGTGTCTTAAGCTATTTATTATTAACAAACACGAATAGAGATTTGCACAGTAATTACAAAAATATTATTATGAGAGTATTTTTCATTAAATTTATTGGAAAACACCATTGAAAACACAAATAATATCCAAGTGTACCGCATTGACGTTTTGTGACTTTCAATTTGACAACTGAGTGAAAGGGACATTAGTGGATGTGAGTGAGATGAAAGTAAATAAAATAAAAAGCACCGAGAAGTATTGATATCAATTTTGTAGCAAATCATCCCCAAAATAACCTTCTACCCCTTTTTAACCCCGTTACAAGATAAATTTAAATAAAATTTGATACACATTTTTCGTTATTATTTTTAAAGAATGTTTATGCAAAATTTGAAGTAGATCGGACCAAGGAATCACATTCTCCCATACAAACTTTGCACCCCTTTTTCAACCCCTTAGGGGTAAAATTTCTAAAAATCCGTTCTTATCGGATCCCTACGTCATACAAAGAACACACCCTCCAAGTTTCAGGTCTCTACGACCAGCGGTTTAGGCTGTGCGTTGATCCGTCAGTCAGTCATTCAGGACAAAGCCTTTTATACGTATAGATAACTCAAACGGTCTTTTTAACCTAATTTAGCTAATACACTGTTTTGTCTCATTCTTTCTTTGCGCTGTCAGACAGAAAGTGACAAAACAGTGTAATAGCTAAAATAGGTTTACCGTTACCGTTTGAGTTACTGTGAATGAGGGTGTTAAGATTTAAGGGTCATCGCTTGGCGCAAAAATCTTCAGGTAAATATTTATTTCTGTCATGTTACTGCGCAATCTAGAAAATCTTAATGTAAAATGATGTGTAAGTTATGATGATGATGATGTGTAAGTTATATGGCAATAAATGTTTTAGACATTAAACATTGTTCACATACCGCAGGTTGGCCTAGATACACTTTCAGAATAATCATCTTAATTTTACATAAATAAAATTTAAAACAAATGTCTCTTAGCGCATACGGTTTTTCATATTTTTTGAATCCACTTAGAATCCTTTAGTTTTTTCTGTTGGTCCTTCGATCCGGACAGCGAGTAAGCTCCATGCGTGTCGCTAATAGCATAGTCGCAGGCATTAGCCTAAGTGCAGAGTGACGTGTGAATGGAGCCGTACATCACATTTGCATGCGCCTGCGCTGCCATCGATGCGCGCTCGAGCGTTGAGCTTTCCTACATTTAACACCTCGTAATTTGTCCTTTCTATGAATAATAACTGCAAATAGTCATCGAAAAACGCGCAACTCGATGGTGTTTGTAAATTAAATCGTGATTTGTACCTAAGTCATGGATGTTTATATGTATTTAAGAATTTATGTGAGACGCCCCCGTCATAATCGTTGTCTGGTACTTTGTAACACAAGGAAGAAAATTCCTTACTTCGAAACCAGATAATTGGTGTGTTGTCTGGCGCATATAAATTTAATTATTTATTTATTTTAACAAAATTAAAGTTCATACTCATTCAATAAGAGTGTGAAACTAAAACATGATTCTAATTTCAGTCACCGTAAACTAGATACTACTGATATACTTAGTTACCAGCGCATTATAGATACAACTAAAATAACTGGCGTGACGTAAGTAGATATGGTACAAAATAAAATTAATTTTTTTTATGAAGAAGTAAAAGAAACAACTAAAATACACGTGGACTACGTTGTGAAAATTATGCTCATAACTTTTCCATGGAATTCAACAGTTCTCAAGAGAAGGTCAAGACCTTCAGATCTGTGCAACCAAGAAATCTTCAAATTATTGTATGGTAGGTACCCACCCACCATAGATTATGTCTTACCCACATTGTGCAATATAAATTCTTGTACGTTACTTGCGGCGTGTTGCTACTCGCGTAGTTACATAACAAACATCATAAGTCATGTCTTTATGATTGTGGCCAAACTTGGTCTACTTCCGACCGTACTCATCAGTTCAGTTAAGTCGACTTGACAAGTCATACTATATCACAGTATAATGAGGTCTTCGGTCTGACATTTGTCATATCACATAGAGGAATGTGGTGTCGTGACCACCGATTTGGGAACATTCACAAATGCCACTGAACGCATCCAATCTAGACCTCTTACTTTCAAACCGATAAGTAATGTTAATTCTGTCGCAGCTTACTGCTGGACATTCTAAGCTTTAAAGAGCAAGTCACGTAAAATACCTGTTTTATTTATACTATGTGTACAAAAGATGGACTTAGCGCCATATGGCATTCACTACCAGTTATTACCCCTCTTCTAAGCAGAAAGAGTCGTGGGCGGTGCCACAAAGAAATAAAGTTATTTATTATGAAGAAGAACTAAAAGTGTTCTACATTTACAATACATAATCTATTGTTCCGGTATTTACTTTTATTTATGTAATTGTTTATTTTATTCCCTCAAGTGTGTGTTTTCAAAGCAACCTAGCTAGCAAGGTACCCGGTGAAAATCGGTGTCGTGGCATGCTTACCATCTGCTGTCACAACTTATTCTGAGCGGGGACCTTTTTGGCACACCTTGAGGCTCTATGTTTTAGTTTCGTCCAATTTTTTTATTTTATTTTATTTTGATATCTTTTGTTTTTATTATTGTCCTTACTATTTTTATAATAGCACCTCTTGTGTGACAAATAAATAAATCATTCATTCATTCATTAAATTTTCATACTTCTTAACTGCCGTGAATTTGATTTGCGAAGGTCTGTTTTTGCACGTAATAACTCGGTGGCTACACTTTCATCTCGCAAGACTAATGTTAAGCTGCAACTTTAATCGTATCATTGCTCTCTCCGTCATCAATTCTCATGATGCTCATTGTGCGAGCCCACATGCTCCCATTCATGTCTCTCTATTAATTATCAAAGTACTTTCGGTCATAGATTAAAAAGCCAATCTCAGATGGCACTTCCTCGGCAGTCAATTAATTCAAATAAATAAAACATAAGCTTATAACCTTGTAATTCCGGTTATACATAATAGTGACAATTATCAGTTGTACTTTTATTTATTAACAAATATTTGTTTATTGTTTAAAACTTTTTTAAACTAATTACTATAATACGGACGACAGCACGTCAAGCTATACACTGCGGTATCTTATGCTGTTGGAATAAGGGCTATTTTTCAACAATAATGTATAGTCTGATGTGCTGTCGACTGTATAGGTATAGGTATTTAATCTATTTTATTATAATTGGGTAAGCATGAAGTTATTAAACGATAAACCTTTAACACATATAAAACCAAATTACTTAATTTTTGTTGGCTTCAGTGGATAAATATGCAAAAATAATACAACAACAAAAAAACAAGAAGATAATATTTAATGACAAATAGAGCCATGTAATGCAAAATGTTACGCATGCTTACACATGTCGAATTAGTCATAAAAGTCATTTATTTCTGCATATAGACCCACTGGGGGCACTTATGACCCACCCACTGGCGTAATAATAATATTCAAAACTGATAATAGAGATTATGTCAAACTTATAATGAATGAATGAAACTCGAGTACGAACAAAACTATCTTGTAGGTCGCGGTACAGCATGCGGCCTGGGTCACAGTTCGCAGCCTCGATTGCTCGTTTTACATAATATCGACTCCAAACCGGTTTCATTACACATTGAAGACATAGTGACAACTTCGATATCTATGCGCTTCTAAGCAATCGTCGATGAATGACGTCCAACGCAAAACGGACTTAAACACACGCACCAACTTTTACTTTCTGTGAGAACCATGTGATTGTGTTATATCATTGGTATTATTTAAATTTATACGCACATTTAGTTTATGTCGATACATTTAGAACGTAACGCATTCGGAAGTGCTAGGATGTTAATGCGTCGATTTGCATTTTGAATGGCCGATGACATCACACATTGTTCTGCGCTCTGCTTACTTACTGACCGACATTCCTGCTGCTTTTTAGGGTTCCGTAGCCGAATGGCAAAAAACGGAACACTTATAGTTTCGTCAAGTCTGTCTGTCTGTCTGTCCGTCCGTATGTCACAGCCACTTTATTCTAAAGCTAATAGCATCACACCGCTGAAACTTGGTAAATAGATGTATTTTGTGCACCGCTTTACGATTCATGTACTAAAAGTTAAAAAAGTGATATTTAAGGGGGGCTCCCATACATGAAACTAAAACCTAAAAAAATTCTTTTACCCAAACCTATGCGTGTGGGGTGTCTATGGATATTTTTTTCAAAATGACATTGAGGTTTCTAAAACCATTTTTGCTAAAAGTCTAACGTTTGATATATAAAGACGCTTCCAAAGTGGTAAAATGGGCGTCCCCCCCCTCCATCTAACTTTTGAACTAAGGAAGTGAACATTTTGAAAAAAATAAGTAATGTAGATCTTAACATAAACTTTCAACGAAAATTGGTTTGAGCGAAATCGAACTAGTAGTTTTTGAGATATAGCACATTTTTATCAACCGCAAATATAACTTTGTCTTTGATACAAACACTATGAAAAACAAAGTTATGGCTAAGCTTCTTACTTCCAGAATCCCTAATCAGTTAAAGTTGGCACGGAGCCCTCAGTGCGCGAGTCCGACTCGCACTTGGCCGGTTTTTTTATTAACTTATGCGCTAAGCTATAAAACCCTCCTAATTTATTACATATAATAAAGATAGACATCAATATGTATCACGTAATTTCGCGAAGAATTTTGTCTTTTTTTTTTGAATTCTGTACAAGAATGAAAATATTGTAGATTATGTATTTATAATTTTTCAAATTACCTACAATCATTGATGAAATAACAATACAGGAACTGCATGTGGAATCCAATTCATGTAATGCAGTAATAACATGAGTATTGTGCATCTAATTAGTAATCAAGATAATCAACACAAAATAAGAAAAGTACATCTGAGGTCACCGCGAGATGAGGCTTTTCCTCTTCCCATCTTTCCTCAATCAATTACATGTATGTGATATTACCGGCCGTCGGAATCAAATATTGCACAAGATACGTAATATACGAACACGTAATGTTTACATCAGTGCGGTTGCATATTGTTTTAAACCAAACTTGGAAAATAGGTACAAAACTCAAACGTTACACTCTATCTTAGGGTTTATGACTCATTTCATTTATATTGAATCTATTAAAGATTGTATGAAAACGTTATTTGATAATCTCCAAAATTGAAATGAAATGGGTTGTCATCCAAGAAACAAAGTAACTCTTTCGTAAGTCAGAGTGCATTGTAGCATACTGTCCTAATTTCCAAGGTAATTGCGTAATCACATTTACAATGGCAATAATATCAATTTGAGAAGTGACATTTATTAAGAGATTACTAGCAATACTGTCAGCTCATCGCAGACCTGACCTGGGTTGACATAACTTCCCAGCGGCATTCCGACGACCTTTGTAATGACGCCCTTGCGCAACGCGAGAAAATGGGCGGGAAAAACGCTTAGCGCCATCTTGTATTGGAAAGCGCGCGCGCATTGTACGGGGTTCCGCGTGCTAACTGCTCGCGTATTGAAACGCTTCCTCGCTCAGAAAAAGGTCATTATATTTCACTTGTTTCGCCTAACAATGACTGCGTGTGAAGCACACGAAAAACATATGCTCAAATTATTCAAGATTGATCTAGTATTGTAGTGAAACAAGGCGTAATTACAGTTAATTGTTTCCGATCTAGAGATGTGCGGCGCGGGAACGCTCGTAAAGGGTCTGAATGCGGTTCGATTTGGCAACGGAACAATGGGGTTGCGCAGGAGTCGGTTCCCAGCGAGGTTCCCGTGAGATATGCGCGTCCCTGGCCCGCCCTGTCATGATTCCTGTGATAAGTCTAGCCTATGGAATCTAAGAGCAATAAATACACTTACCTTATTTCTGCATCTTGTCTTCTTAAGTAATTGCGTGTAGCCCTGTTCTTAAGTAATGATAACATAGAACTGCTGCTTTTAGCATTAAGTCCACCTTTTGTACACTGTTACTTGTGCAATAAAGTTCCTAAATAAATAAATAAATAACTGCACTTTGATTCTAGATTGCAAGCATGATGACCCAAAAGTTGAAGTAAAGCACCTTCATCATGTTTCTAGGCGACGCAAGTGTGTTTAGTAAAGTTGGCCTTTAAAATAGTTTACTTCATTATGTATTTAATATTACTTACCTATTTATTAAATATTTCTACATACTCATAAGTAGGTATTTGACATAGTTGGGCATTAACTCGTTAATCCGTTAATCGTTAATTAACGAAGTTAACATTTTGATTAACGGATTAACTTTTAAGTTAACTTTCAAAAATGTTAACGGACACGTTAACTTCCGTTAATATGCAGCTAAGTCCGTTAATCGTTAATCCAATGCCTACTGTTTACCGCACGGCACCGCGGCGCAGCACGAAAAACTGGTGCAGACAAGTAAGTTTTTTGATAATTCTGTCACACAGTCTATTGAAAAACCAAAAAGCTCCAAATCTCTAACGAGTAAAGCGAGAAGTCTCGTTCAAATGTGGCTTGATATGAAATCAAAAGACTCGTTCAACGACACTGCATTTCTCGGGGAACAGATATTCATAAATCTATTCATTAAATACAATACTGCTATACCCTCAAGTACTGCAATTGAACGGCTGTTTTCTACGGGTGAAAACATTTTAACATCAAAACGAGGATCGCTTTTAGTTTGTAATTTTTATAAATTTTGATACAGTATTTTGAAATTATAAAAAATAATTATTAAAGGGGTATTTGTCACCGGTACTCAATGACCTTCAGAAGCTGTTTAATTCCGTGCTGCTAGAGGGCATCACACCTGAGGCATGGAACAGGAGTGTGGTGGTGTTGTTCTTCAAAAAAGGAGACAAAACCTTATTGAAGAACTATAGACCCATCTTACTCCTGAGCCATGTCTACAAGCTGCTCTCAAGGGTCATCACGAATCGTCTCGCACGTAGGTTTGATGACTTCCATCCTCCCGAACAAGCCGGATTCCGAAAAGGGTATAGTACCATAGACCACATCTTATTATACAGAAGTCAGAGGAGTATAATATGCCTCTATGCTTAGCGTTCGTGGACTATGAGAAGGCCTTTGATTCGATCGAAACTTAGGCGGTGCCTCTGTCTCTTCAGCGGTGCCACATAGACTATAGGTATATAGAGGTGTTAAAGTGTCTGTATGACAACGCCACCATGTCGGTCCGAGTACAGGAACAGAATACGAGGGCACTATAACTATATATACATAGCTTTATATTATATAATATAATATAACTATGGGCCTCATAAAGAAGCTCAAATCACACAACGAGCGATGGACAGGGCTATGCTCGGTGTTTTTCTACGAGATCGAATCAGAAACGAGGAGATACGTAGAAGAACTAAGGTAACGGACATAGCCCTGCGAATCAGTAAGCTCAAGTGGCAGTGGGCAGGGCACATAGCGCGTAGAACTGATGGCCGTTGGGGCAGAAAAGTCCTAGATTGGAGACCCTTTGACCAAAGGCGCAGCGAGGTCGTCCACCGACAAGATGGACAGACGACCTTGTAAAGATCGCAGGACCGCACTGGATGCAAACCGCTCACAACCGGTCGTTGTGGAAAGCCATGGGGGAGGCCTATGTTCAGCAGTGGATGTCCTTCGGCTGATGATGATGATGATGATGATAATGATGATGATGAATTATGAATCAATGTCAAAAAGCTGTCAAATTACTTAGCAGAAAATCACTCACTACTGTAGCACGATAGAGTCACTACAGCAGCCGCTGTCAGAATAGCGAGGTGTATCAAAACACTATCGTTGTACAGGTGATGCACAACTCAGTGAAGACTCAATCAGCGGAATTGGCATCCAGATGCGAACTTCAACATGTCAATTGCATGAAGGAAAATATGCACGAAATGCCCGACGATTAAATTACACATTTGAATTACACAAGTATTTCGTTTTGTCCCTAACCTGTTTACTTCCAGAACCTAAACCAACAGGTTTTATAAGTTCACTAACGCAACGATAAAAAAATGAAATTTTACACATATTAACGGATTAACGATTAACGTTAACTTGCGTTAATTCTTCCGAAATGTAACGCTTTAACGTTTAACGAAGCTAACTTTTTTTGTAGCGGATTAACGATTAACGAAGTTAACTATTTGATTAACGGTGCCCAGCTATGGTATTTGAAACGATGCTATTCAGTATTTCTTTACTGCCCACCTACTTAAGTTATTGATTGTAAGTTGGAGGTACATTAAATAGCTTCCAACGCTGATTGCTGAGTTATTAATGCACTAATATATAGTGCATTCAGTCAAGTGCGGAATCTAATCGAGGAGAATTTATGCGCAGGCGACGACAGCTCGATTAGGCGTCGGTTTCCGCGTCGGGTCGCGACGAGGAAGTGCATAACTGCGGTTTGAAAGCTTTAAAAAATAATATGGGGCATTCTTCTCGAAAATTATTTTGTCATTTTCATCTGTAGTAGATCGACATCTTATTTATATATATTTTTTTTCAGAGCTGCGCACAAAACTAGCTGGATAAAATTGGACAAGGCCATAGGCATGATCAAGCTCAAAAGGGGTTGTTCTTGTATTAATTAGATGCATAATTAATAACTACGCGTATCCGAAACTGAGAACCAATAATAATATTATAATTTTCATAGAGTAACGAAGAAACAAGAAAGGGTAAACAACCTATCTGTGTAAGTAGTTACAACGGGTGACGAGTGCAGTACAGGTAATCGGCGACAAGTCATAAAGGAATTAGACGTCCCGCGGTGTGCGCAGGGGGGCGCGCAACGAGGCTGCGCGGGCGCCGTATAGGGGTAATGCTTTTCAATTAGGCTATATAAATTAAAATATGTTCCTTTATACCATTGCTAAAATTGCAGGACATGAAAGCCAAGGTATAAGTCGTAGAACATGCCACGTTGTGATAATTGGATCCACCTTTAGTATATAATGGTTGTTTAGGTATTTTTTTTTAACATAGCCTTCTTGTTTAAACCTAATATGTCGGCTAGTAAATAAACCGTCATTTTCAAGAGGCACAGTTCTGATAATGACCATTTATCGGTATTTACTCTACTGGTTAGTTTCCTTTAATCTTCCATTCCACGACACACTAAATTTTTCTACGTGAATAAAACCGCTAAAAGTATGCGTAGTGATTTGAAATTGGCAACCCTATCAACTTGAGACACGGGCACATCAACTGCATCGTTATATAATTTAACTTTAGAAAAAGCAACTAACGTTATAAAAATGTGTACACATTTATCGTTTGTCGCCATTTGCTTATCACGGGTTGAGACTTTATTGAATTTGCGTTTCCTGCTATTATTACCGTACGTACATACCCATACTATGCCCCAAATGTATTTGTGTCCCGTCAAACAGGAGACAAAATCATTCAAAGAAGGTTGAACTTTGGAGCCTAAATAGTGGTGCACGTCACACTAAATTATTGGTTATTATTTGCTTTACCAATAATAGTATTAGTACTGTTTCAAGTTCCATCATGGTAATGTAAAACAATCAATGGAACTTAATAGCATCTCACCACTCGAGCTCGTGCGTTATATCATGTTTGCCATAATAATTGTCGCTTGAAGAGGATTTAATTAATTAAATAAGGTGCTCTGTATAATGTGTTTCATAAGGCTGAGTATTATAAACCTACCTGTAACTCCGCCGGTTAGTCATCATTTCCTAATATGTATTAATAGCTCTTTGTTATTAGATCACGTATTATATAACCCACTTTAAGCCATTTTGAAATTCCATAACATTTTGTTGACGTTTATTTTTACAAGATACCCCGATTTTGGCCATTTACCTCATATGTATTTACCGCTTCCACTTTTGATCATTCAGTACTAAGAATTTTGATCGAACCCTACTCTCAAAATTACATGTTCAGCTTGTACGAAATGAATAAATTCACATATGATAAATTCAAAGGACCTTTCTTTTCTGAAAAATTAGGGTTATCTATATTTAACTCAATTTAACTTTTAAAACTTGTCTCAATTAAAACCATCGAAACCTAAAGTCTGAAAGTGTGTAAAAAGGCTAATTCCCATTTAAGTTTTGCAAATGGAAAAAAAATCTTTTTTTTTTTTAATAACAATCCACCTTAACCTCTTCCAGGATACATTATCTTGTATCCAGCTACCAGTACCTACCTCGGTGTTGCCCCACCGCTAGTCCAACAATGAGCAAATCGCTGAGAGCGAAAGAAATGACGCTCTTGTGTTGCCATTTAAATAAATTTGCATTCTGCTATTGTGCTCGTGGCGCACAATAGCTACTAGCCATGCCGCCTCCGCCAGGCCCCGGCAGAAGGGGTAGACCCAAAAAGTGCTGGCTTGACGTCGTGAAAGACGATATGCGTGCCAATCAACTGTCCACAGAGGATGCCCAAGACCGTGCAAAGTGGAGACGGAAAAGTAGGAAGGCGGACCCCGGGCGTCATCGCACGCAACTGGGAACAACGCCGGGATGATGATGATTGTGCTCGTGGCGCAACTGGATCTGCCCTGCTTCTGTGCTCGGCAATTAGAGGTTCTCGTCCAAAGCATGGGCTTACAATTCTAAGACATGTCTTAATTTTTTTCACCCTCAATAATCTTACTTCCATGACCAGTTTGAGCAGTTTTCTAGTCATGAGGTGTTTATATCGTCAAGAGATAGCGCTAGCGTCACTTTAGGAAATAACTTTTTAAAGTTTATGTAAGTATTATAGCAAAGGGTAATTGTTTTTCGCCAACGTAAATAATAAACAGTAAAACAATATTATGACAAAAAATATGTATCTTAATTAATCCATTTACAATATTTACTTACGCATTATTTTCTTTATCTATGGTTTTCCGCCACAACGTGAAAAAAATGTTCCTATAGCTATCCCAACGCCATCTAGTGAGAGCTATAAAGTGATGGGAGAAAATTGCTCATTACTTTATAGCAGAAGATACCTACCCGAAAAGAATACAAATAATAATTTCAAAATACCATCCTAGTGATGTTATCTTTGGCTATCATTATTGCTTTCACGAAATTAATTTAATTATTCAAGCCACGCTGAAGTTAATAATTTTCTTTTAATTATTTTAAACATACACACATATTACACTATGCAATTGCAACACAAACACCATCTTTTTTTAATTATTATTTATCAAACAAAAAGATCTAACGTATAAAATGCGTATTTGCTATTTGATGATTCCGACAAATGTCTTCAACAATAAACAAAAGTGTCGTTATAAAATAATAAAATTATCGCATGACGATTTCAATTTATCAACAAACTCGAACAATAGTCATTTGTGTGCATAGTATTTCTATTTTTAAAGATGTAAAGATATGTTCGTAAATAGAAACAAAGACAATGGCAGGTTAACGACAAGCAAAGTGGAAACAAAAAGATCCGCGGTTTTTCCTGATAAGCATCGGCGTGTGCTGAAAAGCGCTCACTGATTGCGCCTACGTATATGGCAATAACAGGGATAGTAAATTAAATATTTTGTTATCAGCCACAACTTGCTTTTAAAAAACCAAGCCGCTGGTAGTCGCGGATATTTTCTTTGCTAGCGAAGGGGTTCGACACAATATGGAATTCATATTAACTTTATTTTAATGATAAGCATTTAGATTTCCATACCTAAAATAGGTAACTTTAACTTTGTGAAATGTGTTCCAAATTGTAATTTCCCCTGCGTCTAAGCGCGCTGCTTTGCCGAGTAGTTGCGTTTACTTACTCCTCGTCCGCCATCCCGCATGCTAATTCGCCTGAATTACTCTCAAACACTCATTTGTATTCGGAACCGCGCTTTGTTGCAGATAAAACTACTTTAAGAAGGCATTACAATGTATCCGGGAATGTATTTATTCGAAACTTTTATTGAGCTGTGCAGATAATGTCGTAAGTAAGAGCTGACCGGTGGCGCAACGGTGGTCGGTCATCGCAATATGCGTATAGGGTAATGGGCAATAAATAGATTAACACAATTTTACCTCATGGTTACTCGACCAGGTTCCATAATAAATTGCTTCATCCTTACCGAACTTGCGTTGTTCATTTAGTTAGGAAAACTTAGATAAAATACTCTATGTCAACGAATTAAAAGTATGCCTTTTCCAAACCTTACACAGGGACAAGATTGCAACGTTACATGTGTTTCAGATATAGTCTTGAAAAACAATGATTAAAAAAGTCACAGCATCTGAATCACCACAAAATAGGATAGTTACGAAATCATAAAAATTACTCACAATAGCCATGCCTATTACGGTTATTGTAGCTACTGTATGTACCGCAGAATTTCAAGTTCACTTCAGTTCAACTCTTGCGCAAGTCGCCTTGACCCGGTGGCGCAAGCGCGGGAGGATCCGAGCACCCATTAAATGTTGACGCACCTGTAGCGTACTTACCCTGAAATGTACAGGCTGCGGTTTAAGTTGGCGCCCATCTTCAAGGCGACGAATAGTCTAGATGTGGTCTATCCTTTTTTACAGATTTAATCAGTCAGGTATCAAACGAATGCCGAGAGTCGCATAACAATGGAATTTTTATTGTGTCTCGTTTACACATACTTGACGAGTTAAGTATACAAATCAATAAATTACAATTTCATCTAAACTAAAACAATAACAAGGTGAATTAGATACGTTAGTTTCCAAATAGACATTGGACAAATCTTTTCGAGGATGGTATAGTTGCTATGTAGTTAAAACATGTCCATAGAAAGTACTCTGAACTCAATTCCAAATTTCACCTAGGATGTGCAATGAGGCTTGATTTGCATGCAATGCTTAAAGTGCTATTTCGCAGTCGTAAAAAAACTTAAGTGGGTATAATAAAACGATCAGTTATTGCTTACTTTAAACGATCTAGAAAACTCGTAACTTACCGATGTTTGAACTTTTTTAGCTCTAGCGAACGTAAAAATTTGCCGAAAAAACTAAGACCTTTCAAGGACATAGTTAGCCTATGATAAAAATAAGCAGGACCCTTAAATAGCAAGGAAAGAACCTAATGAAGTAAAAGCTATTGTTAATTATTTTTTTATTGTGTTGTTGCAGGTATTGACGCTGGCGGTGCTGGGGCTCGCGGCTGCTTCTCCGCCCCGGAAGCACTACAAACGCGATGGTAACCTCCCTGACTCTCATGATCACCTGACACTGTTTTCTATTAGAGCCTCTACCATTTGTTTATTTATATTTGCATGTTCTGACAGCACTTTGTACGTTCAAAGATTATTATAGAGAAAGGTAGAGGCTCTTTCAAAGGACTACATCGATTACGATGCCAAGTAAAGCACCGATACCTTTGTTCGCAGCGCCGCTGAGCTCGTCGTACCTGCCTCCGTCTAGCGGAGGCTTCGGCGGCGGGCGGCCGTCCTCCTCGTACGGGGCCCCGCGCCCCTCCTCGAGCTACGGCGCCCCCAGCCGGCCCTCGTCCAGCTACGGGGCCCCCAAGCCGTCCAGCAGCTACGGCCCGCCCTCGAGCTCGTACGGCGCACCCGCCCCGTCATCAAGCTACGGCGCTCCAGCACCTTCATCGAGCTACGGAGCTCCAAGCCGTCCCTCATCTAGCTACGGAGCGCCAAAGCCCTCCAGCTCATACGGCGCCCCCGCCAGGCCTCCCGCGACCAGCTACGGCGTCCCCACCGGTCCGTCCACCACCTACGGCGCACCCAAGCCCTCAAGCAGCTACGGCGCCCCCGCTCCCCGCCCCTCGTCCAGCTACGGAGCTCCCAAACCTTCAAGCTCCTACGGCGCCCCCGCCCCCTCTAGCTCCTACGGTGCCCCCGCCCCCTCCAGCTCTTACGGTGCCCCTGCTCCGTCCAGCTCCTACGGTGCCCCCGCCCCCTCCAGCTCATACGGTGCCCCAGCTCCATCGAGCTCCTACGGCGCTCCCGCTCCTTCTAGCTCGTACGGCGCTCCCTCGTCCGCCCCGTCCAGCTCGTACGGCGCACCCGCTCCTTCTAACTCGTACGGCGCCCCCGCTCCCTCCTCATCCTACGGCGCCCCGTCTTCGGGCGGTCACGGAGGCAGCGGCGGTTTCAGCAGCGGCGGCTTCGGCGGCGGTAGTGGCTTCGGCGGCAGCGGGTTCGGAGGCAGCGCACCCTCTTCGAGCTACGGCGCCCCGTCAGCGCCCTCCAGCAGCTACGGCGCGCCCTCCCCCTCCAGCTCGTACGGCGCTCCCGCCGCGCCCTCCAGCTCTTACGGCGCCCCTAGCTCTGGCGGCTTCTCTGGCTCTGGCTCTAGCGGCTTCTCTTCAGGCGGCTTCTCCTCGGGCGGCTCCGGCGGCTACTCGTCCGGGGGCGCGGGCGGCTACTCGTCCGGCGGGCACGGCGGCGGCGTCCCCGCCACCATCAACCAGAGCTACGACTCGAATGGTGGCTACGTTTACTAGCCTAGCCTCGTTCTCCACACTGTGAATTGGAATATAGTCAATTTCTTAAGTTACCGTCCGTTAGCGAGTGGAATTGAGATTGTGGAAGGTGCAATATTTAGCGTAGACGCCGCGCGACGACTTCTCTCAACTTCAAGCAATAGTTGAATGCGACGAACGATACGAGACGGTTCCACGAAAGAGTATAATAAGGGGAAATTCCATCGCAAAATAAATGTAGTCTCTCTATTTATTCAACCACCACATTGTCTCTACTGTTATTTGTAAGGTCGGCGCTAAACGAAAAGTATTAAATTTATTTAATTGTAATGAATTGTACAAAAATTTAGATTAAGTACGAAAATGATTTTGTATAAATTAAAACTTTTGTAAATAAGTACATGAGAGTTTTCAATTTTTTACCTTTCTCTGACCCCAAAGCCCTGAATGATTAAAACAGCGCGTCAACATACTATATGTTTTATTGATGTCGCAGGAGCGGCTGCAGAGTTCACAACATTACACATTTTTTTCACATTTTCAAAATATTCAACAAGAACTAGGAATAAGTCAATAAATAGTAGGTATATCTAATAACTAACAGTGGACCCAGCGTTTCCTAATATCGAAGCACATAATAAGTTTCAAATCATATAATTAGAAAATTACGTATTTCTTAGATTTAATGTACGTACAATAATATAATTAAAATGAAGCTAAAAGCATAACTAAAAACCACACAAATGAAAATGCGTGGGACGGATATTCATTTAGAGCTATAGTTAAGACAAGCATGACTATTCTTTCCTACAATCTACCATTTGAATTAATTATGATGACTTATGAATTGAACATAAAATGTATATTCAATTCAACACGTATTTAATACGTGTTTTGATTCAGAGCTCTTAGAAAAACATATACAAACTTACTCGAGAATCTTGAATATATTAAAGCGAAATAATAATTATTGAGCCCCTCAATATTCACTGTTGCAAGGGTAAAAAAACACAAATCCCATAAAACCCTAAATACTTTCAAAATTAAATGTCCCATTAATCTGATTGGTGGGTATTATCAGGGGCGATAAAAGCCAATATACCTGAATCTAATGGTAAAATAATACGCCATGACTTGTGCTCTAATAATAAGCGAGTTAACTTATAACGTGCGCACGAATATTAGAAAACGGGGCCGAAGAACAACAACGATGCCTATCCCTACGCTTACAAATATGATATGTTTCGTTCCACACTAAATATCTATGATATGTATATTTATTTGTTTATATAATATGTATATTAATCACGCAGACATGATATGTATCGTATTTGTAGTCTTAAATAGTATATAGTTACATTCAGGCGACTATCACCGCTATATATAGAAAGGTCGTCATATAATTTGGTATCACATTGGAAATTGCGCAACAAATCTCGTAAATATATCTCCAATATAATTTTGGATGCAGGTGTGACCTGCGCCGCGTATTTAACTCTTGTAAAACTATTTATGAATGCCCGGTAGTGGCAAGGATCCTGTAGACTTAGCAGAGCCGCAGCGAATGCGCAACTATCCGGATAAAATCCCTGTGCTTTTAATGAATTCTGCGGTCAGACCGCGAAGCAACGCAACGTTCGACGTGTGCCAAGTCTGGGGAGTCTTTACTGAATACAGATTCAAATATCGGATTAGAGGGTACACGTGTGATCACAGGGTACACATTAAAAAGCATCAAATGTGACAAACATCGAATACGAACACTGATCAAAACACGGCGGCGTAAGTGACGCATCGGGGAAGGGATAAGTATATTGAACACCGATACACAATAAGTTCTCTAGATATAAGTGCGCTCGCACTATCAGGGCCAAATCTTGAACCTGCAAATATTCACGTAATCAGAACAATTACAGCGGTAACCTGTATTAGGCCGTCTTAAGCTGTACCGGCTGGATTTTCAGATAAACCTTTTTTTTTATCCGAGCCTCACTTTTACATATACTTTCAGCATTTTTTTTTTGGTAATGTATGTATGTGACATAATTTTTTGTATACACTTGGCTGATAGTGTGAATTCACTCCATAAAATTCCCACCGACTTTTATTATTATATTTACCGAAGCTGAAACCTTACAGCTAAAAATATAATAAAAATATGAAAAAAGAATGTCTATGTAAATAAACTATATAAAATTACACTTATAATGAATTACAGCCACTAAATTGTACTGACTACTCTAAGAATTTGACGAACCCCTCGGGGCCGCGAAGTAACGATATTAAACAAACAATCAAAAGCCACATATTCGATCTCATCAATATTCATAAAAACAACGATATGAAACCCGATATTACTCCACTAATATTTGCTTTGCAAGCTATATGTTTATAACTTTCATGTCATATATCTTTCAAACATTCAACGTACAGATACATTCGAATATTACTTTGGTCACGTGTAGTTATATATTATATTATCTGTGATAGTTCTACGACGCACATACACTTTATTACATGACCTACGAAGCACGCAACATATTTTGTGCTCTCAATTCTCTACTTTAATTGACTTAAATAAGGAATCTTCTTCAATATAAACAATATTTATAAAATCTCTTCTAACAACAAACTAAGACTTTTCATGATATGTATCAGTTGCATTTATACAATTAGCTACAAAATAATTTACTTAATTTAATCGTTACACATCCTCTAAGAACATAGTCTATTGCTTCAATTTTCGTATTATTCTACATTCGTACTTGCTGTCAGTAGGTACTCGTGCGGTCCTTAGCGTTATGAGGTCCTATAGATTAGATTATTTTCCTTTGATCAAGTGATTCTGTAACTCAGTTCCCAACTATCTAACAATCTCTTGGAGACGAGCTCTGCTGATGAACTCCCTACTAAGTGGTTGTGTTCGAGCTACAGAACTACACGGTTAAAGCAGAATTACCAAAAAAATAGGACCGTAAATATTAAATCTGATGGATGAGGCTATGTAGTCGGCGAGCGTACTCGTAGCGCTACCATACATAACTTACAAAAGTGAGTTCGGAAGAAACGGCGATATGTCACATTTACATGACTTTGAGCATACATCCTAATTCGAAAAATACTGAAGATAAACGGTTCCTTACTTCGATGTAGAGTAGAAGTCGGCGGAAGTCTGCGCGGACAGTAAATACGTCACAAAATATGCCATCCCTGTTGCACGTGCTTCTACCGCACACGGTACGACACAAGACAGGGCGCAGCCAGACGGATCTTATGCCATTTCTGAATATTCAGTAAATGAGAGTTAAGAAATGTAAAATGTAATGTAATGTAACCTTGTATTAATTTATCATTTGACGCGACCTCATCCGAAGTCAAACAATGATTTAGCAATAGTGTGTTTACCCGCACATTGCGCCTTTTACACAACATAAGATGTACGCTACCGCTAACATACCGTTAACATTTGCTCATGGCATCAAATAAGTTTCTGATGTCAGTCTTACGAATATGTTTGTTCTTTCGTCTGGATGCGCCCTACTGAAAACTGAACTAATAGTTATACTTATCTCAGAAAGCCGTCTGCTTGCCGAAGGGTTGCACGGGCGGGGGGGCGTTGCTGCTGCCGAAGAGGGGGGTGGGTCCGTCGTTGGGGTCGTCGAGGTCGTCGTCGTCGGGCTCCAGCGCCGGGTTGATGCGGCCGGCCTTCTCGTCGGAGCCCACCAGCGTGCTGGCGGCGCCGTACAGCCGGCCCGGCACGCCGCCCAGCACCGACATCTGCTCGCCGGCCTCGGAGGGCTCGTCCACTCGTCGAATGTCCTCGGGAATGTTCACGACGCAGTTGAAGTAGTCCGACTCCGGGCTCAGGTAGCCAGAGTTGAACAGGAACCTATTAGAAGGGTAACGTATAAGATTTTTGGGGATGCTGAACAAGTTTCTTTATAGAGACGGTACATCATAATGACAGGTGACCAAAAGACATTTACAGCGATATCAATAATGATAAGTTTTATAAGGGGACGGTACGAATGAACATTTCCTTCAATCACCAGCCATAACCGTAACCGTAACGGTTCTTTTAGTTTAGTCGGACTACAGAATTGCGAAATGATTTTATCATCGATAATAATAACAATTACTGTTAAGTTCCCTTCTAACGTTTATTTATCGGTCGATGCTTCGTGAGGAGCGACCGTCACTTTCCATACGTCTGAAACCTGAACGGTACGAGTCATTTATGAACCTTATTCTAAAACGCATAAAGACGTGTAAATATTGATGACTTCAGTGTACATAGCTGCGCGTCCGTCCGTCTGTCACGATGCCATTATTCAGCGACTCGCGTTAGTAATATCGGATGCTACAATTACTCCTGATGACTTTGACAAGAAGTATCGTGTATCTTCACAATGTTGCGGCTCAAATTACCACGCTATAACTACGTTCCAATAATATCTCACGCACTTGCTATAAGCCTCATACTTAGGCAGCGAATGCGTACTTAGCATGTACGTAGGTATGTATGAACAATAAGGAGCAGAAGATGTCTTTATTTTCGTTTATGTATCATGTACAGAAAACCGGATTAATCTTCCTATTTATATCTTGAACATCAAAATTATAATCTCCTTTACCTTCTCAACAGCGAATCCTAGACAGGCTTAGGTAAAAATATTAATAAAGTAAAAATAAATGTAATAGGAGGATCCCAGGTTGATCTCGGCGCTTACTCGGCGTAATGAGCCGCTCACTAAGGACCGGCTTTGTAAATATTTGATAACAGCGAAAAATATTTTTCGAGCACGCTTGGAGTTTATAAAATTACGAAAGATTTACACAAAATCTGTTCCACGTGAAAGTAAAACTGAGGAAATATTTTGGAAACGTGTTAATTTATTTATTGATTGTTCTTACATAGGCAGGGTACCCATTTCGGCAGACCCTCACCCTCGTCAATCAGACATTTGCGAATCAGTGAGTGTAGATTTTGCCTACCTTTTGACTTTTTACTCAATTTAGAAATGTATTTTTATTTTTTATATGTTTCCTAAATACTAATCATACAGCCATAATTGGATTTACATTTTATAAAACAAGAACATATAAGTGTGAGCGTGACTGATGTCGTCGATCTTCTTATACAATTAATTCAACGATATCAAAACCAACGATATAAATATGGATTAATATCAAGGACATCATCAGTTTGTGTGTATGTGTGTGTGTGTGGGGGGGGGGGGGGTGTGTGTGTGTGTGTGTGTGTGTGTTTGTGTGAGTAGGAATGATGATATAGGTGATGTAGAAATAATAACACCAGTGCGCTTAAAAAGAGAGGCAAACTATGTCCATTTAAATTGATCATAACTTTAATTAACACTCTTATTTTACATGTGGCAAATGAACACACATGCGTAAATTCCCATACTCAATCGTTATTAATAATCCCATATTCTCGCATAAAAAAGAACAGTTATATGAGTGCCGTAACAAGGAGGGTGCTATCAATGCCAAGACACAGTGTGCAAATCAAGGCCAAACTTAAATCATTAAAAAACATAATCATTCAAAGGCAGTGTAAGCTCGCACTGCGTACAAAAATATTGCCCCGATTAAAGCGGGGGGCGCTAAAATATTAATTTGCACTTAAAATAAGTAATACTCACACTGAGAGCCAAGAGATAAACGCGAGCGTGAACAGCGACATCATCATCGCCATCGTGCGGAAGGGGAACAGCTGCACCCCGGTCGCCTCGTCGTACCCCGGGTAGTGGATCAGCGCCGGCAGCCCCAGCATCTTCTCGCCGCCCGACAGACGCACCAGCAGCGCCACGATGTACGCGGCGAGGGAGCCGTACGTGTTGCAGTACTTCTTGAAGTGAACCACCATGAGCAGTTGCGGGAACAGGATCACGTACACCAGGTCTGAGCACATGGACCTGCGGGAGACAGTTCGCGTTAGATGGTGAACCTGTGACATGCGGCTTTACGGTACATATCTTGGTGAACGTACGAAAATGGAATGATGTCGTGTAATATGTGTCAATCAATACATTGACTATTTAGGCCTTTATTATAACACCCGATATGCCTACGCAAATAAACGCATTTACCCATGTGGTACCTACTCATCAAAATGACCCATCTCATTTTTTTTTTTGGAAAATATGGCACGTCTGTCAACACTTATTATGTTAGTAACCAGATTCAAACGCTATTTCAATTGGTTTCATCTTGTAGATATAGACTTCATGAAAATCTTAGACACTCTTTATGTTGTAATAAGTATAAGAACCACCAAAATACCGCCTACCTAACATTAAAATCTAGTAAACTGACCCCGAAAAGTCGTAACTGAATCCCTAACTACACATTCTGTTTATCGATTTTCACTCGAGGTGTAACACAAAACACAAACCGTAAATAATATTGATTTTGTATTCAAACACAAAACCATTTTGGAAACCATTAATTTTAATAAAGGTTCTACCCACATTACGAACAACTATTTCAAACACGGCGGCACTAAAACGATTCTCAAATTACCGTCGACAAAACGAAACGCTAATGCTCCAACACCAAAGTACGAATAACGAAAATAAATGTTGATCTCAAAATAATTCAAACTACCTACATGCACTTACCTACCTACCTAAAATCACAAAGTAAAACGTTTTTGGCAATGATTAGATGAGTAATATTAAGTAGGTTCAAGAAGGCCAACTATTTGCCTAGGCCCAAGCGTCTAAAATCTGCAAAATCCCAACGATCTAAAATACAGGGTGTCCTTAAAATAAAGGATAATCCTGTAACTAATATTTTCCAAAAAAACAAGCAAAACTCTCTCAAAAATTCAAAATCCTTATTTCAATTTAGGTCATGAAATGACACTTCTGAACATCAAATATAAGGTCTAATCATTTAAGGTGATAATATTTTAACAGTGGCTTCGTATACATCGTAGAAACAAGACACTAATTATTTTTTGGAACGTCGAGAATTAAATTTTTATGATTTTCTTTAACATTGACAATATTATTTTATAAAAAGGTCAGGTCCTGCGCCTGATCTCTCTCCGGTCGTGTCAGATTGCTGTCCCATCGGGCTATGAGAGTGAAAGGAATAGAGAGTGCACCTGTGTTTGCGCACACACTTGTGCACTATAATATGTCCCGCGCAGTCGGTTAGTCGTTGTGACTGGCCACCGTAGTCGAAATCGGCTAGGGGGACTATTTTCTATTTTCTATTTATAAAAAAGCACCGTGTCAATTTAAAAAGTTCTCCTATCTACGTCATCGGCTTCGCCTCTCTCAATTCAATGCCCAAACATTCTTTTTCTCTAATCTTAGCCATAATTAATAAAAAAATAAAATCTAAAAAAAAATATTACCTTAGTCTCAAATTTTCTAAAAAAATAGCGGATAAAAACCCAAAGTCTTTTCTACAAAAAATGATTAATTATTTGTGCTGAATCGGTCCTTTAAATATTATCACTTAAAAGGAGGTGACCTTATATACAGTGAAAAAAATAAAAATATATGTGCCCTGAATGGGCAATCTGGAATCTAAATTTTGTAAATACCCACTTTTAATATTTTTTGGAATATTGCGTTTTCGTTAGCCGTGTACGTACACATAGTGACCTAAATCAACCTAAGACAAGCTACGAAAATGTTCCGAGTAACTGGCACGTTCCTCTTTGTTCATTTTTTGTACACCAGAGGCTATAAAAGTCTGATGTTTGAATTAGATTTTATATAAATATTGCATAACTATGAATTTTTTGGGGTTTTTCGAGAATATGCTTGTCCAAAAAAGGGCATTGTTTTAGATGGCTCAATCACTTGTGTTTAAAAAATATAACAGATCGTGAAAAGTCACCAAGTCAAGTTGTGGAAATTACCTACATGACTTCAAATAAGTAAAGCCGCAATTTTCAACAAAATATTAAAACTGGGTATTTAAAAAATGGTGAGACTTAAGAAGGCTATCGAGGCTTTGTAGCGCATGGGGAATGTTCGCAGAGGCGCACATCGACGACTTCTACGCCATTATACGTAAGAAATCCGCGTCAATGCTCACTAGGCTCCGCTCCAGCACTAGCGGTCTCCTGAGTGTGTTCAAAGACCGGTGGGACACACCTCTGCTGCGTCACTGGATGATGCTCCACACCGGATGAGCTTTCCTGATTTTAATTTCATGTTGCTATTTATTTTCATGTTTTTTCTACTAACCATAATTTGTTAGTTTATTTTACCTTCTTTTTTTCTCTTTTTTTACTTACAACAATATGGAACCTGGCTTTCTGAAATAAACAGAATTAATTGAATTTAATTCACTACTTGTTTTTTTTTTATGAAATAGGCCGTAGTGTGACTTATTTTCAGTAACAAGACTATCCTTCATCTTTGGAACACCCTATATATTACTGTTAATACTTAAATACCTCACTTCGAAGTGATTTGCGCCACTTGGGAAAGGTGCTATGTCACGTATGTTTAGCGAATCACTTCTGAAAAGTAAAAGCAAAGTTGCTCGCCGATGAGTCGGAAACGCAGACTCATCATAGTGAGTTGGCGCTCAAAGCTCATAAAGATTTTGTCTGATCGACTAATTTAGAGCATTTTAAAATTGAAAATCCGACCAATATACGACTTACACTAAAAAAATGACGACGACGACGATGTAGTCACAGTATCGTTGTAAATCGGATGTCAATAATCTATAGTAACCTGGCTATCCCATCCTATAACACACTGGAGAAGGACCCGAACATAACTTCAAGAAACAATTATTGATGGACCCGCCTGATACCTACATCATTTACATATAATATGTATTAGTTATACCATAAAGATTTTGGAACTGATCTATTTCACGTACCTACCTATGCGTAGAGGTGGGCCAATTCTAAATGAAGAATATGTAAAATTCATCGATACTTAATTCCTTCATGAAAGTTGCGCAACACAACGCCGATAACATAGTATTTATTCATTACCGTGTAATTCTTTGAATTAAATTTTGTATGATGTTAGACCATAAGGTATTTATAATATGGTCATATTCAATTAAATCAAACAACTTAGCTTACTTGAAATAATTCAATTAAGGCAATTAAGAAAGAAAGAAAGAAAGAAAAAGTATTTAATGGCATAACAATTATACAAGAATTATTAGTTAAAAATATTTTTGACAATTAATTGAATTGAATTACACAGGCCCCATTTCAAAAAATTTTATGTTATTCAATGAATCCTTATGATATGTGGACATACAAGTCACTCGTGTCAGCGTTACAAAAATAAAAAAATAAGAATGGGTTTTAATTACGCAAAGTGATTACTTGAAAACGTAAAAATAAGTAGGTCCAGTTAATTGGAATTCATAAAAAGTCAATCGATAAAATAATGTTAAATATGATAATATGATGATGGAAGCCATCACTGAAGTTATAGTGTCTCTTACGCAACTCTCGGATCCGGCCGAGGCGCGGGGGTCGTAAACACCGGGATTTAGTGCGCATTGGCGCCTGCGCGCGCTCACATAATCGCTATGCTTTTACGCATACCTTGCCATAATATTAGCCCTATAGGAAACATACCAAATGCACAACGCTAATATACAGACAAACTTCACGACCAAACTTTCCAGTGTGAACTTTATACGAGACAAAACTTGACTCATTTCTTCAGAACTTTATTCTTGTTGGTACGTTAGTATTATCATTTGGAAATAAAACTAAATACCTCGACCAATAAACATGGCCTAAGAATCAGACCATATCTACCCTGCGTGCAACCCAGGAACTCAACTGCTGAACATAGTTAAACTTTTCACCAAACAAGGCTACCTACGGCGACCTGATTGCGCTAACAGCATGCAACTTTAATTTGTAAGTTATATGGCTAGATACACTCGTATTTAGCTGATGTTAATTGACTCAGTTAAATACGAGTGTTAAGTTTAGTTAGCCTCAGTTAAGCTTTCCTCGGAATCGTTGTACACCTCGCGCAATTAAAACGCTGTTAGCCAGTATAAGAATGGATAGTATTTGTAAAGGATAATATTGATTTACAAATCAAATTACTTTGTTAAATGAATAGGTACACCCCCTTCTGCCCCCTTCTGTGGTTCTAACACCTGCTTTTATTCACTACAGTAAGTTACTAAGACGTACTATAACATCATAAGTTTACTTAAATGTACCTTCACTAACATAATTTTAACGGTTCCATTTTCCACAATTGGAACTTACCACCGATACACACAAACAAATATTTAAATAAAATTACTAAGCTAAGTCCGCTTAATCTCTGATTATGACAATGCTTATCCAATGGGCAAATGCGAACTCCGTGTCCAATTAAGTCAAGATAACAAACGCCGCGAATAGCAACACGATTCCTTACCCTCTAAATTTTGTTTACACAAATTAGCTTAGTATAACTGACTTACATGTATAGGAGGTACCTATAGGGAGGTACCGATAGGGCTAAGATTAGCCAATATCTCCACAAAGCGAAACTCGAACATTGTGATATCCAACAAACCACTAGAAAGTAGGTAAATAAAAAAATGAAAAATAGATTTAATATGCGGTGCAAAAGAGGGTTTCTATACACCCTAGCAACCTACTGGATTAGATAAAAAGTAAATTGCTTAGTGTCACTATGAATGTTGTCAAACGGCCATGTTATTTAGTTAAGGTAGGTACTAATTTAACAATTAACACAAATTCAACAGAGAATTGCTACATGAATCCTGTAGAAAGGGCCCTGAATTTAGGTACCATTGCCGATCGCGTGCGTATTACAATAAATATGTAGGGCCAACAATGCAATGTCATAAAATAATACATTTAAAACATTCAAACAACAATTAATACACATTCCGTGGTAACGCATATATTATTATTGTAACACACCATGCTATGACATGCAGAGATTCAAATCGCTGGTGTCATGGCAATTTCAATACTAGTATAACAAAACTGTCTGAGGTATTGTGAAAGTTATGTTTTACTTGTTTTACTCCACACCCAATGGATGTTTTTATCATAAATTTTCATAGACTTATATGTATTTTACTAGACACGCTGTTCAGAACAAATTTTGTGGTACATTTTCTAAAATGACAGAAGTGAAGTGTTGCCATTGAATATTTTTTAATTTCTACTGTTTAATGCGGATTATTGTCGTGCTTCTTAGGAAAGTCAATCTTAAGCTACTAAAGCATATACATTTAAATACATTAATTGATATTTTAAATCTTTTTCAAGTATTAAAGAAAATTAATAACTTAAAAAAACAAAAAAAAACTCAAAAAGAAATCACATCGACCTTTTTTTTCATTTCTCCCAAACATGACAATCGCCATTACAACAACAACACTGAACTGTCAAAGGTAGCAAAGAGTAATCGAACAGATATGACACGTCGCTGGTTTTAAGTTTTCCGCCTAAGATTCGATATTAGTACGTAAGTACGTTTATATATTTTTTATTCGAGTGATAGGTAATGTTTTAAATATGAAAATATTTGATATTAGATCCTCAAAAATAATTAAGGGTCAATATATGCCTACGAATATTATAACAACATAATTTGTACTTATCTAACAATACAACTGCTGTCAGTACAACATACAGATTTTTACTTAAAGTCAGTTTTTTGCTAGTCTTGTAATATTGTAAACAATCTTGACATTCCTTTTTAACGAAATGATTCATTTTAAAATAAGATAAACTTAAATAAATCCTACTGGCCGATTTTCTTATTAGACAGTAATTCATTCATTTCTACCTATGAGACTTTTGTTTGGTATGTCTGTTTTTGGTTGATCTTTGGTTTTCTATGGAAATTGTGAGAAAACTAAAATTAATACTTTTATGCCTCAAATTAATCATTGAATCACTTAGATTTACTACAAACAATTTATCAAAATTATCGCTGACAAACTAGGTGAAAATACGGGCACATAAACACATATTTACGTAATTTATCTAATTCGTCTTTTGACGTAAGGAACGTTTTGACGTGGTAGTTTCTGGTAACAGACTAAACGCAGATGCTCCATCTGGCTTAAACTTACTGTACCACAAAATTTGTTCTAAACAGCCTGTCTAGTGTAACATAGAGGTCGTTGTAAATTTTACATTGTTATACGCTACCGTTTCCTTTACCTGTGTCAAAAAACGTCACATTCAAATAAATAACACCTTGTTTTGATCTATCTAGATACATATGTAATATTAATCTGTGTTTTAGTCCAATTTTAACGATAGTGAGCAACACTAGAGCCTGCCGGCTTCAATATCCAATTAACTGAATAAGCATCCGCCAACAGCCCTACACGTGCCGGGATTTGCGGAACTCCGCGAAATGAGCTGCCTCGATAAAACCACATAGACTCCTCTACCTTTTTCTGTAATCCGGAATTCATTTAAATGAAAAGTTCATACAGCTTTATTTATCTTACTCTGAAGAGGTGGGTAATTGCTAGGAGCGCTCTTGTCTGGTCACGCGATAATACTTCAGTAACGATGGCAAATTAATTTATCGGACCCTTATAGGGTTACTACGACTATTATGCTGATTGATGCACGAAACCCGACGATACCTTAACGACTCGAAATCGATCCTTGGTCATTATTCCTTGACTTTATTGATTACCCGTCAAAAGGGCAACACCTCAATGCCGGCGATTATGAGGACTGGTGCCGGCCGGTCTCCGTCCTTGGCCGGGACCCCTTGGTCTGCTCATCATAAGATCGAAACTCGCGTGTAAACGCTCGATCTGTGTCAATGTTCCACACGTTCCCGCGAGCTGGTAAGTGTAATGGCGCGATGTGCTAACTCCCATTAAAATAATATGGAATCTGCGGCGCGAGCGATTACCTTGCGAAATAGGCTGAGCGCAGGGCTAATGGGAAATAGATGTTCATTGAAACGATCTGCGTCATTGTCGGCGCGTGTCACACGGGTTTATTAAAATGTTCTCAAGTGATATGATAATGCGAAAGAAATAATTAAAGCATTTACCGTTTTTAGGGTTCCGTATAATGTACATCTGTCCATCCGTCCGCAGTTTAGCTCAGGGACCTTAAGTTCTAGAAAACTATAATTTGGCATGAAAATGTATTCTAATCTCCTTGTCAAAGTGGTAAATTTTTTTGGGGTACCTGATACCTCTCATACACGTATCGTGGGGAGGTTTTTTTTTCTTGCCTAACCCAACGGGTATCGTTCAGTATTTTAAAATGATCTTGATAACATTCGGTTTTAAAAAGGTTTTTTTCTGAGTCCAATGTCCACACCCTCTACCAACTAAACGGTAGATAGAATAGTTACTTGAAAAAAATCACAGCACCAGCATATACGAGTATAGTGAATTTAGAAGGAAAACTATCACGGCTACGGTGACTTAGTAAAGTTGTTAATTGCTATTACATGTTATTTTTACCTTTTTTTAACTTATGGTTTTGCTTATTATGGAACTGAAACTGTAGTCAAATAATAATTGTGATTGTTTTATTTTAGCTAAAAAAACAAAATTGTGAGTCAGCGGTCGGAATCGGTTTTGTCTCATATTTTTGTTATTTTTTTTATTCTAGAATCTCGGCTAAGCAGATATTTGACCTCGATCGCACCCGATGTCAGGTGTAGATGGTCTAAGGTGGTGCATATCTGCTTAGTAGCAGCCTGTTTACTCTTGCCTTAAAAGGCTTCGGTCATTAGATTAGATTTGTTATTTCAAGAGAATCAAAACTTATAAGGCAATCTTAATCATGTTTTGCTGGACATAATTATTAGGGCAATAAAAGTTCTTACATACATACATAGTAGATACGGAACCCTTCGTGCGCAAGGACGACTCGCACTTGTCCGGTTTTTACTTACTGGAACCTTGTATTTAGAGTTGTTTCTCAACTCATTTTGTTTAGAGAAAATATGGTACTTTAATCTGAAATAAAACACAGATTTATCTTGCATTGGATTTCTATAGACAACTACGAATTGACTCACCATAGTCCGTAGATGGAGGGGATGGTGAGCGCCATGAGCGTGGCCATGAAGCCCACCACCAGGATGGACACACGCATCACCCAGATGATCTCCATCTCGGATGCGTTCTGACGGAAGATCAGCCTGTACACGTTCCTGTTAACAGCACGAAGATCAATGACATAGATTTTTTTTATCAGTCTTAAGTTTTTGATCAATGAAGAATGTAATGTAATATTCTCCTACCGACTTTCGGTAATGACGGCCTCCTTCAACAGAGATAGTCCAAGGTACGCAGGAGATATTATAGTGCCCAGATGTGCGCACAATACACAAGTGCACTCTCTGTTCCTTCACTCTCATTAATTCGGTGAGACGGGCAGTCTGACGTGACCGATGAGAAATCAGGCGCAGGACCAACAGCTTACCGTGCTTTTCGAGGCACAGGGGTGGGGCCTCGTGGGTGTAGCGATCCTCGTGCTGAATGAATAATATGTGCAAATAAGCAGCTCGATTAGCTACTGCTGCAGCAAGCCTTCCCTGGACGCGTAACTTGCCGACGTGGCGGAAGATCTACCATAAATAAGGTTCGGTACTAGGAACTTATACCTTAAATGGGGTATTACAGCGGCTGCAACGCATCATTTGTCGGCGGCTGCAGCGTCAGAGCTGTAACATCACTCACCGCGCAAACATGGACGAGGCACTCAGCACACTGGAGTCAGCTGACGACATCACCGCAGCGGAGACAGCGCCCAGCCCGAAGAACGACACAAAGTCGGGCGTCAGGTGCTGCAGCACCAGCGGCAGGATCATAGACGTCTGCTCCGACGTCAGCTCGCCGTCAGGCGTCAGGTCGCCGTGGTACTCGGTCTCGTTCCATGCTAAAACACATATTTTTGTAAAGACCTCAAAGGAAGAGTGCGGCAGGACACAGAACACATCGTAAAGCCATGCTTTTTTTTTAAATAAAAAATACAGGAGTTAGGATACAATAAAAACTTGAGCCGACAATCGAGTAAGTCAGAGAGCGGGCTGCGGTCAATGTATTCGTACAACGCAGAAAGTAAGTCATGTCAAATTGTTTCAGATTCTCCAATTTCATCACAATCAATTGTTCCCATAACAAAAATAATTGGCTTTGTGAAACTCTTACAGTATGAGATAATAAAGGGTATTTTTCAGACTCATTAATAAAATAGCTCCTCATTTTTAACAAAATGATACAGAACATAATTAGCAAGATTACACGAAACCTCAAACTACGAAATAAACCTAAAACTCCAAAGTTAATACATTTATCACCTGGCCCATCGAGGGTCCAGCGCGCTTTTAATAAAGCTGACCCGGCTAATTAAGTCTAAATCTAAATTTATATTCCAGATGAAACACGCTTTAGAGGGACGTGCCGTGGCAGGGAGACAATAGCGCGATCGTCCTATAGCTCTATTATTGAATCACTCGTAACGAGTCAAGACCTAGATTTTTACAGATTTTCCAAACGCTCGCATTGGACTGCAACGGCCCGTACCTTCCCACACGATGTAGGTATATAGCGAGCGATAGATTAAGCGTCGAACAAAATCAAAGGTTTTGTCACTACTTAAACTTTTTTGTATTGGCAATTTAGTCCAATCAATGAAGCTTTTGTCACCCGAATAATTCTCCCGTCATTGAAACTTGGCACATAGTGAAAATAAGTAATACAGATTATAGATATGCAATAATCCAATGATTTTTTTTACGAGAAGTTAGGTATTTATACCTAAACATGGAAATCGTTTATAACTCTCTGTGAAAAAATTCTCAGTCTGAAATTGTTCGTGTATACGTATGTATGTATAAGTTAGAATAGGTAAGAATAAGAATCCAATATTTTTTCGATTTCCGAGATACTCAAAATTAAACTTTTTGCATTTTGCTCTATAACTTCTACCGAAAAAATTCTCTGCTCATTTTTGTTTTTTAATATGGTTTTATTTACGTATATAAGTAGCTTTAATAAGTTATCCAAAACATTTTTCTTTACAATATTACAATACTTATTAATACTTAATTATGGCGCCTGAATAATTGCTCAGGCAAATTAAATGCGTTTCTTAGTTAGGGGTCGCTCTATTGCAGTAGATTTTTCAATAATCCAATAAAATTTCCACTAAATACCAAGTTTTTAAAATATAAATAATGGGTAATAATAGTGAATATTCGCGCCACTTAGAACCGACCGGGCGCGCGGCAGTGCAGTGGTGCGTGTGCTCATATCTAAAACGTACTGAATCAGTCTATCTGTATAAAAAAATGATGCAAGTGTTTGTAGGTAATGATGACTGTCACCCGCGATAGCCCAACAGCTAACTTAGGTGGTCTTGGAACTTGGGCACACGGGTTCTAATCCCAGTGCATCACATCGTATGTTATTTATTTGTATGTATGATCATAAGAGTTCTTTTTACTTTTTTTAAAACAAAATATTGTGTTTTTGCAGTGATTAATTGCCAGTCGAATTCAGTCCTTTATATGTTAGGACGTAAGGCTTATTTTGGCGGACGACTGACAGCGGAGTCTGGAACGCGGCGTGTGTTTATTGCGATTTCTGTCGGGCTAAAGTAGTTCTTATTTTCATGAGCGGAAGGCTTGTAGTCGGCTATGATGGATGATTGAGGATTCTAGAATGCCGTCTATTGTATTTCGGCGCCCGCGCACTCCATAGCTATCGTATAACTATAGTATACTATTATTCAATTATTGTGACGGTATTTAGCGCGCGGTCCTTAAAATTCATTCTGTACAAAGAAAGACATTTCAGTTTTCGTTCATCTCAGTTACCTGCTTGACCAATCAGAGGACAACGACTTAACGCAATATAATAATTACGTGAAGAGTTTAAAGAGAAATTAAATGAAAAGATGGACCAAGAAATAAGTAAACGACGGTGGAAAAGCAAAAGGCTTAAGCGACACTTTGACAGATATTGGTCTTAACTTAGTTGTAATCAGCAAGTTTTTCTGCGTTGTTTGAGCTGGGTTTGGTGTAAATCAGGATTGTTGTAAAATATGTTCATAGAATTTATCGGAGCATATTGAATGAACGAATGACTTTTTTATATCGGACAATAGCATCCTTAGTAATAAAATTACAAATAATGAATATGAATTAAAAATTACATTTGATAAAATAAAATTAAAGCACGATTTTTTTTCTATTAAAATCTAGGTAGATAAGGCATCAGTTAGTTATATCAAAACGTAACTGAAAACCGATATGGGTTCCATATCGATATCATATCGATACCCTTAACTACGTAACAGTTATTATAAAAACTGACAAACCGATGCAAACGCAAAACTGATACTCGGATACAAGTTATGAAAAACCATAACGGTACGACAAAACCGAAACTACGCAAAACTATCCATATATATCAAAAACTTCACTCTTCTCGTTATATTCGCGTCGTCCCTTTTATACACTCATGCTTAAAAAAGAGTAAATGAGACAAAGCGAATATGATATCGGCTCAGGATATCGGTATCGCTGGTCGGTCGGTGTTTTTAAACTTTCTTATTACAACTCAATAAGGTTTAATTTATTAATAGGCAGAAGCGGCCATATTACGACGTTTTAGTTTGGCGGAATTTAGATCACGAGAAGTGTTTTTGCAAAAATGAATTTAATAACATTGCAGTGATTCATTTCATTCATTGTTGTGTTGAGTTTAGATTCAAGTTTAGTTAGTTTTGGCGTGTCCTTGACCTTGAGTGGCACGTGCGGCGGTTGATTTGTTTGTTGCTAAGATCTTTTATTGATGCAATTGAAAATTAGTGCAGTATTATTTAACAATTAATTTAATTGAAATTATGCAATGCACAGCGCAATTTATTTAATATTTCTGCTTGTCCTAAGCCTAGTTAAAGCATGAAGGAAAATCGTCGTAATTGTGACAATAATAGTTATTTATTTAAGTAAGTACTTATACATCAATCATTCGTAGCGTGCGTTCGGAGTTTAGGAGTAGCAGTGTAGTAGTTTGCGTTTTGTAAGTTTTGAATAACTTATTAGTTAGAAATAACCATCAGTGAAAAGAACCGTTTTATCTGATATCGATATCTGAAAACGGATATTAATATTGATATGCAAACTAAATATCGGTTATTTAACGGTTTGCCTAGAAAAACGATAACGCCCATGCTTAATAGAACATACATTAACGATCTGATTAATGAAAAATATGACTGCCCCATTACCTATAGATTCAATGGAAATCAAAATACTATTGGTTCCTCCCCCGCAATCTGCATAAGCAAGAAGCCTTTGTACTTTAGGCGTTGCAGAAACAGCATTCTAAAGGCTTTATTGAATGTCACTTTTAGTGCCTTTAACGCCTTTTGCGTATAGCTGACCCAGAGGGAGCCCGAGTAGAACAACTGGCAGTGTTTGAGGTTAAGACCTCCGTATGTGTTTTTGACATTTAGAATAGTTTTGAAATTATTTTAGAGAAGAAAGAATGTCAGAAAAACATTCATAGTCAGATTGATTCACGATTTCCGATTGGCTATCTTGTTTATATTGTTTCTTAATAAAGTAAATATTTAATTAGTACCTACCTATTTCTAATACCAAATTATTTAATCTGCAA
The DNA here is from genome assembly GCA_963584085.1 of Pyrausta aurata. Taxonomy (NCBI): domain Eukaryota; kingdom Metazoa; phylum Arthropoda; class Insecta; order Lepidoptera; family Crambidae; genus Pyrausta; species Pyrausta aurata. The sequence goes on along the minus strand of OY757258.1, from coordinate 106,582 downwards.
GTAAGAACAGGCAGGCAAAAGAGACAAGTATAGGTTTGAGTTTACTATCTTAAGAGCTACTCAAAAAAGAAATAAAATTGTGCTAAGGCATTTCGGCCTAATACCGCACTAAATGATTTTTTTCTCGATTCCTTGCGGGTAACGGGCCGAAAGGCCCGTCCTAGAATACATTCAGTCATTTCACCCCTTCCCGCACTGTTGTTGGTAATTGAATTGTTTACTTAAGATTAGTTTTGCTTCATAATTATAGCAGAAACGGACGTCAATACGATAATGCATTATTCGAGTGTTTGTTTACGTTTTTACATGGTTTTATCAAAGTTTAATTGTTTAATATTTCTCGGCCAAGATGTATGATGTATAAATATGTTAAAAGTGAATGTTTCTGACACAGAAAAATCAAAGTGGAGAAAGGTATTTGTGTAAAATAATTAAAAAATCTTTTTTTCTGTGTAGTATGTAAGAAATTATAATTACTGCGTTGTACGCTTTTATTAAAAAACTTATCTCTTTGTTTTTTAAATAAATTACACTAAAAATATTATGTCGATAACTTATACTTATTTCCCAATACTAATACTTATTGAAATAAACCAATAATTCGGTGCGATTTCGGGTTATAAGAACTTACATGTACCCCGGGCGAAGCCAGCACTATGACCACCAAATCGTCGACTATCGATATTGATAGGTATGTATCAATTTTTTTACGTTTCGCTTAGTTACAGCCATTTATATCGGTCGATACCTTACCATATCGCCGCGGCGGAGAGTTAAAGCACCAGGCCAATCAGCCAGTTAACGCACCATCTAATAAAACGCCAATTTTGGTTCGCAGTGAACGTGCTAATTTGTTTTGTAAGGTGTTAAATATTTTGTGACGTGTTTAAGTAACAAAGTAAATAAAATAAGAACTGTAAACAAAACATTATTGTTTATGTTTGTTTGTTTGTAATCATTGATTGCGGGTGCAACATCAAATTATCGCGGTTGCAACCAGTCTAGTTTAATCACTTGAACCAAATATAAAATAAATTTAATTATAAATACAACAACATAATTAGAAAACCAACAATATTTTTTATTAATTAGTAGACTTTTGGTGTCGCTTATTCTATTTTTTATTAAATACGCCTTGGCATTCCGGAGTAATATGCTGGCCCGGAGGTTTGCTCGATGTAGTAATGAAGTTAAGTTAACTCTCCTTAAGCATACTGCCTGTTCTTACTTGCAGATTAAATAATTTGGTATAAGAAATAGGTAGGCACTGATTAAATATTCACTTTATTAAGAAACAATATAAACAAGATAACAAATCGGAAATCGTGAATCAATCTGACTATGAATGTTTTTCTGTCATTCCTTCTTCTCTAAAATAATTTCAAATCTATTCTAAATGTCAAAAACACATACGGAGGTCTTAACCTCAAACACTGCCAGTTGTTCTACTCGGGCTCCCTCTGGGTCAGCTATACGCAAAAGGCGTTAAAGAGACTAAAAGTGACATTCAATAAAGCCTTTAGAATGCTGTTTATGCAAGGCCTAAAGTACAAAGGCTTCTTGCTTATGCAGATTGCGGGGGAGGAACCAACAGTATTATGATTTCCATTGAATCTATAGGTAATGGGGCAGTCATATTTTTCATTAATCAGATCATTAATGTATGTTCTACCTAGATTTTAATTGAAAAAAAAATCGTGCTTTAATTTTATTTAATCAAATGTAATTTTTAATTGATATTCATTATTTGTAATTTTATTACTAAGGATGCTATTGTCCGATATAAAAAAAGTCATTCGTTCATTCAATATGCTCCGATAAATTCTATGAACATATTTTACAACAATCCTGATTTTCACCAAACCCAGCTCAAACAACGCAGAAAAACTTGCTGATTACAACTAAGTTAAGACCAATATCTGTCAAAGTGTCGCTTAAGCCTTTTGCTTTTCCACCGTCGTTTACTTATTTCTTGGTCCATCTTTTCATTTAATTTCTCTTTAAACTCTTCACGTAATTATTATATTGCGTTAAGTCGTTGTCCTCTGATTGGTCAAGCAGGTAACTGAGATGAACGAAAACTGAAATGTCTTTCTTTGTACAGAATGAATTTTAAGGACCGCGCGCTAAATACCGTCACAATAATTGAATAATAGTATACTATAGTTATACGATAGCTATGGAGTGCGCGGGCGCCGAAATACAATAGACGGCATTCTAGAATCCTCAATCATCCATCATAGCCGACTACAAGCCTTCCGCTCATGAAAATAAGAACTACTTTAGCCCGACAGAAATCGCAATAAACACACGCCGCGTTCCAGACTCCGCTGTCAGTCGTCCGCCAAAATAAGCCTTACGTCCTAACATATAAAGGACTGAATTGGACTGGCAAATAATCACTGCAAAAACACAATATTTTGTTTTAAAAAAAGTAAAAAGAACTCTTATGATCATACATACAAATAAATAACATACGATGTGATGCACTGGGATTAGAACCCGTGTGCCCAAGTTCCAAGACCACCTAAGTTAGCTGTTGGGCTATCGCGGGTGACAGTCATCATTACCTACAAACACTTGCATCATTTTTTTATACAGATAGACTGATTCAGTACGTTTTAGATATGAGCACACGCACCACTGCACTGCCGCGCGCCCGGTCGGTTCTAAGTGGCGCGAATATTCACTATTACCCATTATTTATATTTTAAAAACTTGGTATTTAGTGGAAATTTTATTGGATTATTGAAAAATCTACTGCAATAGAGCGACCCCTAACTAAGAAACGCATTTAATTTGCCTGAGCAATTATTCAGGCGCCATAATTAAGTATTAATAAGTATTGTAATATTGTAAAGAAAAATGTTTTGGATAACTTATTAAAGCTACTTATATACGTAAATAAAACCATATTAAAAAACAAAAATGAGCAGAGATTTTTTTCGGTAGAAGTTATAGAGCAAAATGCAAAAAGTTTAATTTTGAGTATCTCGGAAATCGAAAAAATATTGGATTCTTATTCTTACCTATTCTAACTTATACATACATACGTATACACGAACAATTTCAGACTGAGAATTTTTTCACAGAGAGTTATAAACGATTTCCATGTTTAGGTATAAATACCTAACTTCTCGTAAAAAAAAAATTGGATAATTGCATATCTATAATCTGTATTACTTATTTTCACTATGTGCCAAGTTTCAACGACGGGAGAATTATTCGGATGTCTCCATACAACGAATCTCCTCGTTGATTGGACTAATTTGTCAGACATGCATGAACACAGTGTCATAGAAGGTTTAATGCTTTCTTTTTATCATAGAATGATTTTAAGAATAGGACCTTCTAGTATTCCTCGCGTTGTCGTAAGAGCAGAGCTGCACGCTACATACTAATTAAACCCGAGAATAATTAACGGCGCCATACCGTCTCTTGCGTAATACGAGCATTCAAACTACTCTTCTGTCTTGAATACAAAGCATTTCCCTAATTAATTAACTCAACTATCTCTCTTATTCTACATCCTAAGTGCGGTACATTATTAACACTCTTATTACAGGGTATTATATTATGTATCTGCAGCTTATAAACGAAAATTCAAAATAACCTATTCTTTTTGGAAAATAATACTATTTTAATTGAAAAAAATGTTTCATTTAAAAATGCTGTAAGGCACGATTGCAGGGGCGAAAAGTCTCGCACGACACCTGTTTAAGTGTCTCCATCCACAACGGTCAAAAAACAATTCTAACCTAAACTAATAAGTACCAATGTGAATGAAGAATAAATTCCTCATACCTGTGGCCTTGGCGATGGCTCCGATGAGCACTGGCGGGATGGCCATGAAGATGCAACCGATGGCCGCCACGTACGACAGCACCTGCGCGCGCCCCGCCGTCTTGCTGCTCAGCACGCGTTGGAAGTACACCTGAACAACGGCATGATCAGATCAGAGGAGATAAGCTCGCTATTCCACTAGCATGGGCTAGTTGTAGTAGAGTAGACCAACTTGCTTTAAGCCACATGGTGTAGTATAGGTGCGGTATCGTGAGTAAACACTATCATTTTAAATAACTTCAGCCACCATGTAGCCAGAAAATTTATTCTTTCTTTCCTACACATAAATGACACAGATTTATTCTTAACAAGCGGAACGCAGCGAACTTTGTTTCGCCCCCAGCCCCGTCCCGCCCAGGTCCCGTCAAAAAGTATCCTGTGTCCTTTTCCTGTTTCTAAGTTACCTCCCCACCAATTTTCAGCCAAATCAGTTCAGCCGTTCTTGAGTTATAAATAGTGTAACTAACACGACTTTCTTTATTAGATTGTATCTGATGACCTCAGCTGATGACGGAATGTGGGATGATCTGCCTGGAACTTGAACGGATTAAAGCAACATCGCAATACGCCCCCAGTTACAGGTGTGCCGTTGCCGGCTGCATTGCCATTTGAATTTGGAAGGAACATTGCTCAAATTGCCGGCAACTATGCCAATTTAAGGGAACATCTTTTGATTAATATCTTAATAAAAAGATGATAAACATTCCAGTGTTCCCTAACATTTCCACCTGTGGCACGGCAAAGTTGCCGGCAACGGCTCATTACATTTGTTTAAGTATGTATAGTGACAAAATACTACGAGAATAATACAAAAATTAAATTACGTATGGCCAGGGTAAATGCAACTTATGTAATCATCCCACTCTCAACAGTCCCAACTCCTGCTACTACAATTGTACTTCTCTACAATTTCTAAATTTATCAAGCTGTTCGCGGTGATTCATTTATTAGGCAGGGAGCGGCGAGTCTAATAAATCGATATTCCAATCTGATGGAGAAGCTTGCGGCCAGGCTGCAATGTAATTAAATGTCTGTCGAGCCAGACCGAATGTTTAGGGATTCAATCCGCGAGGTTTTACCTTATGTGTCTATGACGCTGATCAGTCAAAATTATTGTATTTTATTAGCTTAATACAAAGTACTTAAACAATTTGCAGACTCACTATCATGCAAAAATACAATTCCAGTAAGAAGAAGCCCAATGTATGGACAATGTAAGCACAACGAACATGAGCAACTTGGCAGACTAACTTAAGCCAAATAACTAATACGAGTACCTATCTGCTAACTTTGCCATTGCCAATTCACTTATTTATTAATAAAGGACTAGAACGAGTTCAATTCCATTTTATAAAATCAAACAACACATAAAAGGCTTGAAAGGATTTTCTGTCTGCGCGAAAACACGTAGAAAGAGGAAACAGGATTTATTAAAGTGAGGGCTTTCTTTGGTTGGTTTTTATAGTGCTGTATTACATAAACTTATGACTACCGTTCGAGAGAACGCCGATAAAATATACCATTGTTTGCCGTTTGTATTCCTGCGGCAACCGCTTCATAATATAAATCGGTTCTGTGATACAAAAGGGCATAGTTCACGCCCTGCCAGCCAAATCTTCAAACGACACCTAGGAGTTACAAAACTGAAATAAAATATGTAATTAACGACCTCTATACACGATGCTTGTGTCTAGTTTCTTTTCTTTTATTTCTGTGTATACTAGTGTATCAAAGATCAAAGGTTTTAGTCAGTGTAAGTAAATAACAAAATAACTTAAGTACCTATTTACCTACAACATAATTTATAGTTTTGACGAACGACTGGCAGAGCATATTGCTAAGGTTTGCAAGTTTAATGTGATAGACAATTTGCAGCTGAGCTGTACCTGTGTACCTACATCTCCTCAGGGAAATAACAGAAATAGGAAAATTTCTGCGCTACAACTTTATCGCCTTAACTGTGTTATTTGCATAAAACCCAAGGTAGAGTTAAATGCAGGTAACTCAAAGGCTCTCGGTTCAGAAATTTTATGGCTTCATTATTCAGAAATTAGATAATGGTGGTGGTGCCTACGTTTTAACTGGATGACTTATATAAGAGTGTATATTACATGAAGTTGGAAGAAGTGGATGACGATCGTGTTGGAAGAAAGAAAAACAAAGGGAATCTAAACAATAATTAGTAAAATTCTTTGTAAGAGCACACATACTACTAGAACTCATAACCTACCTTAACTAAAATACTTACCTGCCAAGGTATCCCTCCAAATATCAGCAGTAGCCCATAGTCCACGTAGAACCAGTAGTAGTCGGGGTCCACTCGTCCTATCCAGTCCACCTCCATCGACCCCAGCGGCTTGACGTGGGGGTTGGCCCACGCGAAGGGGATGCACATCCACAGCCCGATGAAGATGCAGAACAGCTGGATGACGTCGGTGTACGCCACGGAGTACAGCCCGCCGAAGAGCGTGTAGAACACGGCTACGCATGCGCTGAAGATCACCGACGTGCGGTGGTCCATGTCGATGATCACTGCCAGGGTTGCACCTGTGACAAAAGATGGGATAAGAGCCGGGAAAAGACGGAATTGGTACCAAAACTTCTGATTGAAATTGGTATCTAAGAATTCAGTCAGCGCCATCAAAAGGTACAAACAACCGGTTTTGTCCCATAATTTCGGATATTTTGTTGTTTTTAGGGGATAATAACCCTAAAGCAATTTTAATCATGTTTTACACAGGACATTATTATAAATAAATAATAAATAAATAAATCATTTATTCCACTTAATACAGTCACAGTTACATATTGACCAAAACTTCCTTTTAGGAAAGAAATATTCCTGTGCCAGGAAGTATGGCTCTTCTTTAGCTTAATCTAAGTTAATATTTAATTTACACAAAAGAAAATACAACTAAGAACAAACAATGTATCTCTGGTACAATTTTATAAGCAAATTTTGAATCCACTACAAAACAAAACAATATATCCTTAATTTGAGGGTACACAAATAACTATTTATTACTTATACCATGGTAACGCATCCAGTTTTACTGTTAGTGATTAGGGTGTGGTACAAGTGAGTAGCGGTTGCCTTATTAAAATAACAAATAGACATTAAGTGGTTTGAATTTTGTGTAAGTATCTGCTGTGCTTGTGTGTGCGCGCGTGTGTGTGTGTGTGTGTGTGTGTGTGTGTGTGTGTGTGTGTGTGTGTGTGTGTGTGTGTGTGTGTGTGTGACAGTGGTGTGTATGCGAGTGTATATATGTGTTTTGAATGTGTGCATGTTTTTTTTTAAATTAAAATGTATATGTTTAAATGTATAATTTATATTTATTTAGTATATTTTAAAATCTGTTCCGTTTCATTGTAGCTGACTGCATTGAGCCACTCAGTCACTATCTTTTTACACTCGTAATAATTTAGGGGGTAAATATTTAGTATTTTATTTATATTATTGTAGATATGAGCTGACTGTTTACTAAATTGGATTGTCGCAAAATATGTTTTGCAATCACAAATTTGCGCTGCTTTATGTTTCCTTCTTTTACTCATAAAGTTATTATCATATGTTAATGTTTTGTGGACCTTTAATGTAATTAATAAAAGATATAGTTTTCTTACGGATAGTAATTGTGTACTACTATAAAGCATATGTGTTGGATATCTACGGGGCTTAAAATTCATAACTTTCAGTAGTGACCGCTGTGCTCGTTCGATTTCAAGGAACTTAGTTTTGCCGGTCCCACCCCATATAGTTATACCATAGCCCATATAGGGGGTGTCAGTTCGAATTACCTCCACGTGCCGACTGGGCTGTTGCTGAATCCACTCTGACACGTCAGTAGGGAAGCAGTAGCGCCTGTCGCGGTTCACCCTGGGCAACGTCAGGTAGTGCGGCATTGAAATTTCACACTGGGATTTCCATGACGTGGTATCTGGCGGCTAAAGATTCGATACCATCCCCAATCTAAGGTGTTATCCGTACCGTGCCGAGAGATGCGTGGCTGAGGGGGAGCTCAGTCGTTAACGGTGGGCCCTCGATACCAGGCGACCTCGAGGTGTATCTAGCCTTACTCCGGCATGCGGGGCTCTGCCGGAGTGGACCTACATTCCCTAGCTACTCGTGGGACTAACATGAATAACGAAAATAATAAAAATAATGATGGTAACCTGGAAGACCTATGCCAGGAACTTATGCCTCTGATAGAAGGCGCAGAGCAACCTGCCCATATATCGGAGCAACTCTCCATGGAGACAGAGGACTCCATCAGCACGGCGGAAAGGGCTGCTTGCGGCTCACCCTCGCCGACTGATGAATCCACCGCCTCCAAACGTAATGACAAGAAACTGTCAAGTGCTGCCAAAAAGCGATTCGTGGCTCTGAGACAGCTAGGAGTGAAGCCGAGCATGGCTTCAACACTAGCGTTAAAGAGCTTCGCTGAGCTGAAGCAGATGGGGTACAAGTTTAAATCCTCACAATCTGAGTCTGGGCGCAAACCGGTCAAACGGGTTCGCTCAGAGGAAGAATCACCAAAGGGACACATAACCAAAGCCCCAAGGGTGAGTGGGGACTTGAACACCTCAACCACCGTAGCCTATAGCGAGGCCGTACGCTCAATCCGGGTTGGCATTAAAGACTCCAAGTCCTTGATGACTGATACTCAACTGGAGTCGCTGCGCAATACCATACTGCAAAGCATTGCTCAATCCGGAAGGGGTGAAGGGCCTAAATTTAAGGGCTGCTCTTTCAAGCCAGGCTGGCTCCTCATCACGTGTGAGAACGAGCGGTCAAAAACCTGGCTTGAGAAAAAAATACCCCCCCTCAAACCGTGGCCGGAGGCGAGACTCGTTCTCATGAACGAGTCCGACATCCGAAAACCCAATGTGGGGGTGGTATTTATACCCAACTCTGAGGCCGACTGCGCAAAGCGGGCCTTAGAACTCTTCGGTGCTCAGAATGAGGGTCTGAACACCGAACACTGGAAGGTCCTCAATACGAAGGTCGAGAAGGGAGGTCTAACTTTGACCGTATCCCTAGACGACCACTCGTTTGAGGCCCTCAAGATGGCGGACCTAAAGGCCAACATTGGCTTCAAAAAGGTTCAATTTAGGATCAGAGGCCCTATCACCTTGGCCATAGATCCACCACCTCCCGCGGCTGAACCCTCGACCTCCACCGCAACCCACACCACCCCGACCCCCATACCTACAACCACTCCCACCGAGGGCACCGTGCAGGTCCGTGCAGGACCACAACGGAGCATCCCTCCTCCGACTCCCTCCACCTCCACTTCGTCAGGGAATAGGGGAAGAGGTACGCGGTTTCCCCTTCATAGGGGGACCACAAGGGGCGCACATACGTCCAGAGGAAGGGGCCACAGCAGAGGAGCAAACCGAGGAAGGCGGGGCACACAAGGGTGCCGCGGCTCCCACACCCAATAATCCCCACCAACCTCGACGCCTAAAGGGGCTGGCGGTGCTCCAGGCCAACCTACACCACGCTATTGCTGCATCTGCAGTCATAGAGAAAATCTTTAGCGAAGGTAGCCTGGACATCGCCCTCATTCAAGAACCATGGATCAACGCTGATTCCGTGGTAGCCGGTCTGAACAATGCGGGTAAGATCCTTGTATACGAAAAAGGCCTCAAACCTAGGGCCTGCATCGTGTTTAACAAAAATATTAACTTCTTACCTGTTCCAGAACTCTGCAGCGAAGATACAGTCACCGCGTACGTAGAAGTCAAAGGGCTGAACAAGCCCAAAGTACTTTTCTGCTCGGCATATCTTCCTGGTGATAAGCAGGATCCCACTGAAGAACTGACTAAAGTCCTGGATTATTCTAGAAGACAAAAGTCGGAACTGATAGTGGGATGCGATGCTAACGCCCACCATACTATCTGGGGGAGCTCGGATACGAACAAAAGAGGTGAGCTACTATCCGATTTTCTACTAACTAACTGTCTACATGTGCTTAACAATGGCCACACGCCAACATTTGTAACAAAAAATAGACAAGAAGTAATAGACTTAACATTCGCAACTACAAATGTGTCAAAATGTGTAACAAAATGGCACGTCAGCAGCGAAAATTCGATGTCTGATCATAGACATATACTTTTTGATGTTTCCGGGTTTATAGAAGATCTACAAACAAGAATAAGAAATCCAAAAGACACCTCCTGGGACAGGTATAGAACCATACTCAGCGAGAATCTAAAGGACATACCGAAAACCATCAAAACACCTGACTCTCTTGATGCCGCGGTCAAAATGCTCAACAATGGCATAATAGATGCCTATGAACAGAGCTGTCCCGAAAGAGAAATAAAACCGAACAAATCGCCCGTGTGGTGGAACAAGAAACTGGAAAAGCTAAGAACCACCACACGCCGCATATTCAATCGGGCCAAACCGTGCAATTGGGACCAGTACGGCAAAGCCCTTACAGAATATAACAAACAAATCAGAAAAGCCAAAAGAGCCTCTTGGCGACGCTTCTGTGAACAAATTGCCCAAACTCACAAAGGAGCGAGAATTCACAGAATCATCGCTAAGACCCCAAATAAATATCTTGGACTACTTAAAAAGCCAGATAACACTTTCACGAATACTGAGATGGAGACTCTGGATCTCCTTAGGTCTTCACATTTTCCGGGTTCGTACCAAATCAACGCACAAAGCTATACCCAAAGGAATGACGAATTCCACAGGGCAAAATGCTCAGACTGGAATAAGGCCGCTAATATCTTTAGGCCTAACCAGATTAGATGGGCGTTGGAAAAATTCCAACCATTTAAATCAGCGGGAGAGGATGGCATCTTTCCTGCTCTGCTACAAAAAGGAAATGACCTGCTTCTTCCGCATCTGGTTAAAATATTCAGAGCAAGTTATGCCTGGGGCACTATACCAGAACCTTGGAACTGGGTCAAAGTACGTTTTATACCGAAAGCTGGGAAGAGGGACTATTCACAACCCAAATCCTTCAGACCCATAAGTCTAACATCCTTCCTAATGAAGACCATGGAAAGGATTATAGACCAGCACATCAGGGCCAAATACTTAGTTGATAGACCACTAAGTATCAACCAACATGCATACCAAAAGGGAAAATCCACTGAAACAGCCCTACTCGATCTGGTCGATAAGGTGCAAAAATCCCTGGAGGATAAGCAAACAGCCCTGTGTGCTTTTCTAGATATTGAAGGTGCATTCGATAATACCCCTATAGAAACCATTCTAAATGGAATGGAGGCAAAAGGGATAGATGAAAGCACCATCAGATGGGTAAAAAACATGCTCTCAAATCGAGTAGCAAACATTACCCTCAATGCTTCAAAGCTTGAATTCCTTGCCACGAGAGGATGTCCACAAGGAGGAGTACTGTCTCCACTACTTTGGACCCTAGCAGTAGACCAACTACTTGTTAAGATGGCAGAAAAAGGCTATGATACACAAGGCTATGCTGATGATCTAGTAGTGATCATCAGAGGTCCCTGCCTCAGTACAATTTCTAGTCTAATGCAAGGCGCTCTCAACACCATAAGTAAATGGTGTAGAGAAAACGAATTATCTATCAATGCAGATAAAACAGTGGTAATCCCTTTCACAAGGAAGAGAAAACTGGAAAAACTGGTAAATCCGAAGTTAAACGGTAAAATTCTTCCTTACTCTAGCGAAACCAAGTATCTAGAGGTGACGTTTGATCAAAATCTTACTTGGAACTCGCACCTAGATAACATCATTCAAAAAGCCAAAATGGCTCTGTGGAGCTGCTGTCGAATGGCGGGGTCAAGATGGGGACTAAAACCCAAAATTTCCCTATGGCTGTACACAGCGGTCGTGAGACCAGTAATAACATATGCACCAGCCGCCTGGTACAGCAAGGTCAACCAAGCGACAACAATACAGAAACTGAGCAGCCTACAAAGGCTTGCCTGCATTACAGCAACTGGAGCACTGTCTACGACACCAGGGGCAGCTTTGAATGCTCTGCTGGATCTAACACCTCTGCATTTGCACGTGCAAAAAGAGGCCAAGCAGAGCATATATAGAATCTGTTCCCGCACGAAAGTCAGATGGGCTTCTCAAAGTCTGATAAGACTCAAGGAATCAATACTTGAAAATCGACTACTAAGCATGCCTAGTGACGACATGCATACGGAATGTAACTTTACTAAGCTATACTCCGTAAACATACCCTCTAGAGACAAATGGCTAGAAGGCCAAATGTCATTTAAGAAAGGTAGCCACGTCTGGTACACGGACGGATCCAAAAAGGGAAATGATGTAGGTTGTGGGATCTATGGAGAGAGGCCTAAGCTCAAAGTTAGTGTAAACATGGGGACTGAATCCTCGATCTTCCAAGCCGAGGTCTTTGCCATTAACAAATGTGCAGAGATAAACCTTGAGAGGAAGCTCCGGAATCAACACATCTACATCAACTCCGACAGCCAATCCGCATTGCTGGCGTTAAAATCCTTCGAACAAATGTCAAAACTGGTGCAAACATGCACTGAGAAATTGAATGATCTGGGAAACACCAACAAAGTCACACTTACATGGGTACCAGGGCATTCTAATGTTGAAGGAAACGAAGTAGCAGATGAACTCGCTAGAAAAGGAGCCGATAACCCTCAAATTGGCGTAGAACCGTTCTGTGGCATCACCAAACAACGCGCCACTACGCTTCTAACCACCCTCTGTAAACAAGAGGCTATTGAGCTGTGGAAGTCTGCACCAGGACAAACACACTCAAAAGCACTCATTCAAGGTTACAACAACAAAGTAACTAAAGAACTATTAAAGTTCGAAAGATACAAAGCCTGTGCAGTGACCAGAATACTAACCGGTCACTGCAAACTGAACAAACATTTGTCCAAAATGAACATGACCGAAGACGCTCTGTGCAGATTCTGTAATACAGAAGAAGAAACGGCCATGCATATCCTCTGCTCTTGCGGTCCGCTTATGAGCAAAAGAAGTATCCATCTTGGGGGGCACATCGTACACCCGGATGAGATAACAGATATCACGCTCCAAAGAATCTGGCAATTTATAGACTCAGCGGGACTAAGCAGTGAACTTTAAAGCATAAGGGCTGCCACAATAGATCATAACTGGTCGAGCAGGCTACAATAGGACCCAACAACTCAATAATAAATAAAATATACCATAGCCCAAAACTGACTGCGCCAATGCTTTATAAATCGTTTTGATTAATTCTTTGTTAGTGACATACCGTAATCTTTGAAAAACCCAAGTTAATTTCCTAATTCGTTTACTTACAAACTCAATTTGTGTATGCCAAGATAATCTCTGGTCCAAATAGATACCTAGATATTTAATTTTGTTCACTTTATTTATCAAGGGACAGTTACAATCCGTACTACATTGTGACATATTTTTATTCAAGTGTAACTTTATACTAAAGTCTAAACCCGGCTGTGATCGATTGTATATGGAAAAGCACAAAAAGTTAGTTTTTAATGTATTCAATGTGAGCAAGTTAGTTCTAAGCCATCCAGCCACTTTTGAAAGGCCCAGTTCAGTTTTAGCTTTAACACTCTCCCATGTCTTATCAGAGAACACAAGTGCAGTGTCATCCGCATACGCAACTATTTTGGCACCATCAAGTTTTATATCACATAAGCTATTTATATACACCGTGCTTTTTTAACCGTCTTACAGCCGAAGGCCACTTAAAGTATCCAATAACTACATGTCATTCGTTAAATAAAACTTGGTTATTATTAAGATTTCAAAGCCTGAGACATTGAAGAAGATATCAGCACAATTTAGTACGAAACATCCTGTAACGAGCACTACGCGCGGGTCATTCACTCGGCTGTCTAGCTAGTGCTCGCCCCTTTCTATTCGTGCGTATTTTATTGTATTTTACGCACGAATAGAAAGGGGTGAGGCGGTGGGCGTCACAAAGGATTGCGCTAGCGCATGATTGGTTAGAGATCCACGTGGACTGTCTTAGATTGGCTACGGTGCGGAACGCGTGGAGGCGGCAAGGTCAAGGAATGCATTGTTGAAAACGTAAACATTATGAACAGGATGATACATTACGTAACATTACTATTAGATATTTTTTACACCAAAATTATGTGGAGTGTAATAAAAAAAATAACATGTCCTAGGGGTTTATTAAGATGGTTACATTACGTGGGCTTCGGGTGTAAGACGGTTAAAAAAGCACGGTGTATATTAAGAACAAGGTTGGCCCCAAGACACTTCCCTGAGGGACACCAAATGAAATGGATGTGTCCTTGCTGACATGTTCTCCGATCTTAACCCTCTGTGATCGTTCACTCAAATAGCTCTTGAATAACAGCAGTGCATTATCCCTAACACCAATCATTTCCAATTTGCTTACAAGAGTGGGAATGGATACGGTGTCGAATGCTTTTTGCAAATCTAAAAATACGGCCAGACACTTTTCACCGACATCCATTTTATTAACAATAAAAGAAGTAAGGTCTAATATAGCATCTTCTGTCGATTTTCCTTGACGAAAACCGTATTGAGCTTTAGAAAGAATGTTGTATTTTTCGAGATAATTTATGAGTCTATTATTCAGCAGTTTTTCTAATATTTTTGAAATTGATGGCAAGACAGAGATTGGTCTATAATTTCCAATTATACTTTCATCCCCACTCTTGTAAACCGGGGTTATAATAGATTTTTTAAGTAAAAGTGGAAATATGCCTTTATTAAAACAGAGGTTGGTTAAGTGACATATAATGGGAATCAGTTCATTTCTAGCAAGTTTAATGAAACTTGATGGAATGTTGTCCCAACCAGAAGCTGAGCTGGATTTTAAGCTTATGATGACATTATTTACTTCTACGGGATCTGTGTCTAGCAGAACAAACGAATTAGACTGCACACTTATTACGTTATCGTATCTTGGCAAATCTTTATTAAAATTCTGAGTTATATCTTCAGCAAGCTTTTTACCTATACATGCAAAGTATTCGTTAGCATGGTTGACCGAATCTATGGGGGATGACATTACATTCAGTAGCGAGGTGTTATCAGATTTAGATGCTCTACTAACAATTGAATTTATATTTTTCCATAGCACTTTAGGGTTACCAGAAGAGTTCAATAATAATTCTTTTTCATAATTTCTTTTTAATGTTTTTCTTAATTTGCAGCAATAATTACGATAGCGTTTGTATGTCAGTTTCAATATTTCATTAAAAGGGTCGCCTTGTACCAGTTTTTGGAGCTTGTTTCTGTTCTGTATACATCTCAACATGCCAGTAGTAATCCAAGGTTTTATTTTACGTTTAGATTTTGGGACCCTGGTAAGAGTAGTGTTTTCTTGAAGAGATTCCGTAATTTTTGTGACTAAAAGCTCTGTTACAATATCAGGATCATCATACAGTAATATTTGATGTAGATTTTTTGTACTAAGGTTAACTAGCGCTTTATCGTAGTCTACAGTAGTTTTAAATTTACTAATATTTTTGTTCACAGCTTCTTGGAAACAAAGGCTCAAAAATATCATTGCATGATCAGTAATGGAGGTGTTTAAGACAGCAATATTTGCTGATAGTTGGTTTTTATCCAATTTAAGCATAAAGTGGTCAAGACAATTGAGTTTCCTGGTTGGGAGTGTGTGTCCTGGCAACAGACCACGAACAGCTAATGTGTCTAAATATGTACATCTATTACTGTGTTCTCTGCCGTCTTTACATTCTTCTGCAATAATATTTATATTTATATCTCCAGTTATCACAATATTATGATATTCTTTTAGAGTATCTAAATGTGAACCTAGCGAGTATATAAAATTATCAGCCTTCAAATTTGATGGAGAACGGTATATGCCTAAGATAGCGGTATTATTTACGTCTATTTGTAAGCAAGAAGCTTGCTGAAGCATTATTTCTTTTATATTTTTAACAAAAATGTCTGCTTTTACGTATATAACAACGCCATCATTCTGATTTATATGATTTGTCGTGGAGTATGACTTGTAGTTAGGAAGTGAAGGAATTTGTTTACTGGAATCAATTCTGCATTCACTTAAAATAATCACATCCGGGCTAAATTTGAGTAAGCAAAGCATAATATTTAAATCGTCTATGTTACAATACACACTTCTAATATTTTGGGATACTATGGTAAGATCGCGTTGTGTAACAGTTATATGTTGGTCGAGATTTTGAATGTCGCAAGCTACTGCATAAGCTATATGGAGCTCATCAACCAATTTCTGAACCTCAAAACTACCAGTCATTTTTACTAATAAGTGAACTATGGATGTTTTCTGTATTATTATGTAATATGCAATTAATGAGTTCTAGATTAAGACAAACATAACAGGGCTGCTGAAGTATAACAGTTATTAGATTCATGAAATATTGTGTAATGAAGTTATTATAATTGTAGTGTGTGGGATGTGTATTTGTATTTTTGGATAGTAAAGTGTTGAAGAGTGATAATGTTAAATCGGTAGGCAATTGAAGCACAAACAAAAAGTATAGTAGTGAATGACAAATAATCAAATTTAAAATTAGCAATAGTCATATACCTTGCATTAGTTTTTGTACCTGAGCCTCACTATGAATAGTTACTATCGGCGAGTTTTCTTCTTTTCTCACATAAACTTTGCCATATGCAGTCCAGCAAAACTTGTAGTTCTTGTATTTGGAGAGATCACGAGCCAGGAAGTGCAGACGAGATCCTTTAGCTGTGAGGTTTTCAGAGACAAAGATAGGAGTGTCTTCAGATGTTTTGAATCCGAGGTGTAAGGCACGAAGTTTGTTTTTATGTTTTATATTGTAAGTCTTACTCAGTTTCAGGATTTCAGTCTTCAGTATGGTGGAAGAGGTCTCCACAATGATTGGTGAATTTGTCGCGCCTGCCTTTTTTGTTTTGACACGATAAATGTCTTTTATATCGGTTTTCGTCAGGCTGCTGCCGATAGTCTTGGAAAGGCATGTCACCATTTCTAACAGGTCATCCTTAGTCTCATTTTGTTTCTTTGGGGCGTTTTTAATCTCAAAGTTGGATTTACGTGAAGACATTTGCATTTCTTCAATTCTGTCTTCCAAAACAGAGATGTATTTCCTATCTTCTATTTGCTGGCTCTCTAGTAAGTTGATTTTCTTCTTATATTCTTCATTTTGTGATAACAATAGTTCAATAGATGCTTGGATGCTATAATTACTATGTTGAATGTCAGCCAGCATTCTTTTGAATTCTTTTTCTTGTGATGACATCATAGATTTCATTTCAGTTTTAAAATCTTGCCACTCAGCTGTATAAACATCTTCTCGCTTCCTTTTATGTCTTGGAAATACATAACCAGTCGGTGTTTTTTCTATTCCAACTTCATTGATCTCTGAATCGGAGACTGATTTGTCAGCCATTATATTATGAATGTATTTTCTATATCCGCGAACGCTTCCGCTTATGAGTTATGGCAAGCAGCGTGCCGCTGGTCACTGTGACGTAGTATGCAGGTCAATTCAACGTGTAAACTCACGGCCAGATCGCCGTGAAAAGCTCGTAGCTGACTGGTCACAAATAGATCACGGACAGACTGACAACCGCGATGAACAGATCCCAGTGATGCGTGGTATTCACAACATCGTCGCTAAATTAAATTACAACTAGCAATGTCACGCGGTTTTACCCACTGGTGACTTTCAAGGACGCTTGTACTGCCATCAATGTAGCAGCACTCGCAGGTGTATTATTTTATTTGTTATTGTTTCTAAATATGTAGAAAGTCATCATCAGCTGTATACTTTTTGCGTAAAGATAAAATTGGTCTTTATTATTTACAACAAACAAACATACATACTTCAACTTGGTATACGAAGTTTTGTCAAACCATAGAGCAAAAACTTGAAATAAAAAGTAAAATAAGGTTTTAATTGCTCATCTGAAAAACCTGAACTTGAACTAAAAATTAATTTAAGTATAATTTATTAAAAACTCCAAATAATCTAGTATAGTTTATGAACATTGGAAATGAGACAGGGTAGAGAGAGACCAATAATCACGTAATTTACAAAAAAAGTTATAAATCACAACTAAAACGTCCCATTTGCCCACATAAATTGTAATGGTGCATCCACACATCCAAATCGGCTTTGCCGGCGGTATACGTCATGAACTGTCAGATACTTTAATATTATGCTTCGTCAAAAATCCGTCCGCCGGCACGACCGCCAGCACATGCCGCCGGGCGGTGTGGGATGTGGATACACCATAGGTAATTTGGCTTGTGAAAACTGAACCGTGATTTTTGAAATTGCAACACTCAATAAAATCAAATTTTGACACTGTCAATCAAATAAAAATATGTTTATTTACTAAGACCACCGAACATAAAAAAATATATAAAGTATTTAAACTTAAAACAGAACAAATAAAATTATTGTTACATTAGAATAAATATATTATTTATAATAGATATGATATGCCTAAGCATTCACGCTATCCCTCTCTTTTATGTGGCTGATCCTTTATCATGAAAATCATGATCTTCCACCATGCTTAACCTGCCCGGTTTGTTAGGTTTCCTTATTTCTGGCAGTCGTTGGTGGCAATACAGATCACCTCATGGATGTTATATGTATTTAAGTATTTATGGGAGACGCTCCGTCATAATCGTTGTCTGGTACTTCGTAACACAAGGAAGATAATATTCCTTACCACGAAACCAGACAATTGGTGTGTTGTCTGGCGCATATTTATATTTATCACAAATCAAGTTGTCACTCTCTCAATAAGTATTTCACCTTAAAAATCCACAAAATGTATGAAATCATTTCGAAGAGTTCAACGGACATAGTACCTAGCACAATATGCTCAGCAAGTACTCCCTTAGCGTCATGACGACGGAGCATGATTTACTCGATTGGCATCTTCAAGGATATTATTTTTTGGTTTGTGCTGGCTAGAGTTGAAGAAATAAAATGATGAATACAGCCGAAAATTAAATATGCTTGAAAATAGCTTTTGACGTTAAAATTTATTTGACAATGTCACGTATGTATTTAAACTCTACTCAGTCGATGTTCTGAATCGCAAAAATGCATTACAGTAAAAAGTGTTTTAAACGTAAATCCGTAAAGTTAGTTTTTGCATGCATAACCGTGTCATCACAAGGCGAGGGCGAGGTGAGTCGAGAAGGTGAGCGAGAGCAAATGACAGGTGTATTTAACCATAGAGTAAATAAAAAAAGGTATGAAAAATGAGGTTTTGATCTGTACCAAAGAAAACTAAAAATCTCTTATCAAAAAATTACATGATCAGTGTCTTTTAAATCCAGCATGACTTCCAGGTCAAGCCTCAGTTTAGCCTATAAATAGTAAAAAAAATATTTCAATCATGTCTTTAATAAACAATGTTTAAAATCATGTCTTTAATACTGTTTCGGAAATTTGAGAGGAATAAGCGCGTGGTGCGGGGGCGGGCTACGCGTCCTTGCGTGTGCTACTTACTACGCGCTGCACTCGCTCAAATCAGAGTGATACTTTATTTGCTCATCATTTGGTACTCCATATTCATTTAAATTAGCATGAATAAATTGCATTGTATGAGTCCTTCAGTAGCTTCAGAATACTGATGATCTCAAAGTGAAAACAAATGGAACAAAAGGAACGTGCATAAACCAGATGAACAGTGGAAAACTTGTGGAAAAGAAAAACAGCATTAGGCACGTGCTGTAGTTAATGCAGTTCCTACATCTAAGTACCTGTATAAATAAAAAAAAATATTTAGATAAATGGCTCTTATTTATTATGTTATTTATAATAATAAATATTTCACACTTATTTTATCCTGCCTCACGATGCTCATGGTCAACATGCATCAACTGCCCTTAGCGGTTTGTTTGGTCTCTATTTCTTGGGGTTAGTAGCAATATAGATCACTTCATCAAACCTATAGGAAGTGATCTATGTAGTCCGACAGTTAGTCTAATAATTTTAGTGTGGTTCTTCCTCTAGCTCTTTCGCTCTTTACGTTGGCACAAATAATAAAGTTTTCGTCTTGGAAGTAAGGACGTGGCATCTGTATATTGAAGACAAACGAAACGATATTTAACACTGGGCTGTATTTTGTATTATACTCCCTCTAATTCCAATGTATTGTACCTACATAGAATCTGAAACAACAGCAAACGATACATATAGGTTATTTCATATACCTACGAATTTTACAAAGTGATTGATTACACGTATCACGTGCTTACTTCTTATCCAAAGTATTGTATAGGCTCTAGCCCTTCTATTCGGTACCTTTGGTTAGAGTAGGCCCTTACTATAAAAGTTGGATTAACATATCTTCATTCTCTTTGGGAATCCACACCACGAGGATTATCCGTTAAAAAAAGTTGTTAATTACTGCTCCGTGTAAACTTGATGCTCGCTCAGGCAGTATTTTTGGAGAAAACTTGTATTTCGCAAAATTATTCTCCGAGATCCGGCTCGTATTACTGTGGCGGCTACAGGAGTCTCGACGACGCAGAGTACCTACCACAAGCTCAATCGGATTCTTATATGGCATTATTTTTAGGTTAGTGATGGCCAGATTTGCACGAAATATTATTCGTTTTAATGCAAAAATCTATTTTTTCTACAAATAGGTATTGACGTCCTGATAATTTTGACAGAACTCTGTCACGGACGGATCTCACAGTGAAGTTGTGAATACGGTGATGTATGTATTCATAGTGCAGTTTATAGTCAGTAGACACAGTGCAATGTTTTATGTTTTTGAGCGCTATCATGTATGAAATAAAAATAAAATAAAAATCAAATTAAAATATCTCTATGATGTTATTTTTATTCTAACAAGATGAAATAAGAAATCTAAAATTTCATATTAATTGTTGGCCTGGTTTGGTAGCCAAAAGTTGCTGGTTCAAATCCAGCTCGTGCGCAAATTTGGATTTCTTATTTCATCTTATTAAAATACCTAGTCCATGTCGCGTTGATATTGGCTATAAAGACATAACTTTTTGTGCCCGTTGCTGTTGGAATTAGTTCCGGTAGCAAGTTGATAGGCTTTTCTTATTTATCTAAAGGCCTAAATACCGAATTTCGTGTTTGAAACGTAATCTTAATAAGTCATATAAATTATGCGATATTTTCCAAGAAAAAAACCCTAATTTCAACGGTCTGTCATTTTTATTGCCTTCAAGGATCCGATAAAAGAGTGCTATAGGTAAACCGCGAAATTGAGACCTCGCCTGCGGGGTACAGGGGTGCGGGGGGAGGCGAGAGCGGGGCTTTTGAGAGGTGCGGGCGGCAGGCACATTCTTTTCAAAATTCAGTACGCTCGCTACGCAGGTAGCGATAGCATCTGTTGACAGTTGCGGACGCTTCGACAGAAGTACACAAGAGAATACTGTCTGACTGAAGTCTGAAGATGAGTCGCAGTATATTCGGACACAAAATCTATAATATTGTATTTTTGTCGTGTTTTTTTAAATTCTATTTTACTTCATTCTAGCATTAAATGCACCGTTTGAACACTGTTAAATAACAGTGTTTAAATAAATGCTCTAAATATATACGAATATTATATAATAAAATATAGATCTGTAGTCGATGTTGCTCGAAGTACGGGCGGAAGGGCACGACGTGACGTCACCGTCAGTAAAAGTCCGAAGTGCGAAGATAGGAGTTTATTCCACAGTCTTGAGGTACAAAAATAGGGTGCGGACCGAGCAGCGAACAGGTTCGAGCTCAGTCAGTGCCTTACAGACTCAAAAATATGGGATTACTAGACGCCCAAGATGGTAAAAACCAATAAGGTGCTCTTCTAGAAACCCAAAGTATCCACTACAGTATTGGAGAGACTAGACGCCCAAGATGGTAAAAACCAATAAGGTGCTCTTCTAGAAACCCAAGGAATGGATTAGATTACATGGTTGGAGTACTTCTCAATTACGCATAAAGTCAGTAGAGTACTTATGCTACGATACAAAAACATATTCAGCGCGAGCTAATTATGGCCAGCGCCATCTGTTGACAACGGGCGAAACTAATGCTTGATCACTTATGCTATTGTACAAAAACTTAGTCACCGCGAGCTAATAATGAAAAGCGCCATCTATTGTCTGGTAGCAAAATTAATGTAATAGTTTACATAATTGTAGGTGTGTTACAGACTCCCCCTCTGTCTCCGATAGTCGTCCCGACGAGGAAGACAGGACAAAACGAGCGTGGGTGGGTTCTCAAGTCAGACTTCATTGTCTATACTTTCTTCCTCCTCCCCCTAGTCCAAATCTGCATCACGATGATTGGTCATGCATGGTGAATGTTATCTTGATCTCGTCAGTGTCTATCTTTTCTCCCCCTAGTCCCAATCTGCATCACGATGTTTGATAACGTACGGCGAATGTTATCTCGATCTCGTCAGTGTCTTTCTTTTTCTCTCTCTAGTCCGAATCTGCATAAAGATGATTGGTCACACACAATGAATGTTATCTTGAATCGTCATGTTGAATGTCTTATGCATTTGAAGTCTAGGTCACATTGCGTAATAGCAGTGAATGTCAAGATATGTCATAGCTGATCTCTCACTCCCCCTGGACGAGAGATAGATATCTGACTGTTGTATCGCTGTGTTACATCGCCGCAACGCCAACATGATGCCAACCTCGAACTTTCTTCGTCGTCCGTTCTTCATCTACATTAAGGTGGTGTGGTTTCTTTTGGCTTGAAGAGCAGGTCACTATCCTGGTGTTGGTTGAGCTTCCAGATCCTCAAGGCCCCACGTTGGGCGCCAAATTTGTAGTCGATGTTGCTCGAAGTACGGGCGGAAGGGCACGACGTGACGTCACCGTCAGTAAAAGTCCAAAGTGCGAAGATAGGAGTTTATTCCACAGTCTTGAGGTACAAAAATAGGGTGCGGACCGAGCAGCGAACAGGTTCGAGCTCAGTCAGTGCCTTACAGACTCAAAAATATGGGATTACTAGACGCCCAAGATGGTAAAAACCAATAAGGTGCTCTTCTAGAAACCCAAAGTATCCACTACAGTATTGGAGAGACTAGACGCCCAAGATGGTAAAAACCAATAAGGTGCTCTTCTAGAAACCCAAGGAATGGATTAGATTACATGGTTGGAGTACTTCTCAATTACGCATAAAGTCAGTAGAGTACTTATGCTACGATACAAAAACATATTCAGCGCGAGCTAATTATGGCCAGCGCCATCTGTTGACAACGGGCGAAACTAATGCTTGATCACTTATGCTATTGTACAAAAACTTAGTCACCGCGAGCTAATAATGAAAAGCGCCATCTATTGTCTGGTAGCAAAATTAATGTAATAGTTTACATAATTGTAGGTGTGTTACAGATCTATTTAATTTAATTTTTATAATAATCACCTATTTTTTTATTTGTATAATTTCCCTACCAATATTGGTTTGCGGTGCCCCTACGGGGTGTCATGTGTGCAATGTACTTTTAATTGTAATAACACCTGTAATTTACCATGTGACAAGCAAATAAATAAATTCTAAATTCTAGATCTAAACTCAGTGGAATATAAACTAGATATGAATATGAACTCGATAATACACTCAAACAAAACAGTCGCAAAAGTTACCAGGGAATTTTATTTGAAGTTTTTAATTTTGCCAAAAAATCTATCTTATTTTAAAATTCCATTTTATTTATTGATCAAAATCCACGATTTTGATCTATCTATCTGATTTTGTAATATTTAGAATTAATTCACTTTTATTGGTATAATTGTATTGAATCGAATATTTTTTTCCAATATGATAAGTAATGTTTATAAAGTGTCGACACTGACGACCACTATTGTGACCACTGACGTCACATATCTTAAGAACTGTCACGGCAAATTTCGTCTCTTGTGTATCACCGCCGCCCGCCCCCCTTACATTCCCCGCTCTCGTCTTTCCGCCCGCACCCCTGTACCCCGCAGGCGAAGTCTCAATTAAGCGGTTTACCTATAAAAGTGGTTACTTTCACCAATTTTTTTTTTTCTAAATACTACTTGACCCTACTTTACTGTGACATCGACTGAATCGAGTCTGCAGCTTTGGGAGGCTGTGATTTGACAGCTGCCAAACACGTCAAAATCCATAGGAACGTGTCAAATAATTCGCCCAGGATTAGTTTCAACTCACGCCGTTTGGTGCGAACAGCGCTAGATTCGATGTGAGTTTGTGAATACCAATTTTTCTACTCAAGCGAACGCCCATATATGCCGCATATATGGATCAGAGTCGAGTTGTACATCATGAATCGACAGGCAGTACGTAGCTAACTTCGCGCGCGTTTAAAACAAGTTACGTACGAGTGGGCACGTCCGAGCGCTTTCGCGGTCCGAGGGGAAGAGGATTATTAGGACAATAAAAGTGCTTACATACATAGTACACACGGAACCCTTCTTGCGCGAGTCCGACTCGCACTTGGCTGGTTTTTAAATTCAACAACCCTAGTATCTGCAACGGCTAGTGCAAATTACGTCTTACCTTTAAAAAAACACCTACGTCAATGTTAATGCATGTATTTTTTTGAGTTTATATTTTTCAGGCGACACAGTTCATCAATAATGCAGTGTTATTTTTGTGCAGCCGCGCTTGAATGTAAAAATAAACCCACTATCGATCGGAGCTCCGAATTTGCATCAATAAATGATAGCACTCGTTCGTTTACGTTCTGTTTTTTTAAATACAGTTACCAGTGAAAGACATGTACCAGCGAAGTACTTTTCGATCTGTAAAAATACAATCGGGAAGCACCACGACTGACGAATGAATTAGAAATTCCAGTGCTAACTCATTCCCCTTGGGCGTTTCCCACGGCAGTCCAGTTCTGCGGGATCACTGCATTACTGGATACCGCAGAAATCGTTAGTTCACTGATCATATCAGTCAACTGAGTACTGTCAACATTCTATCTCGCTTGCAAGTGACGCGCTGTACCTACCTATCTTTCACAGCGTTGTAATGGTATAGATAGTGCCATCCACGAAGGCGCGCCCCACCACTCGTCCAAATCGTTTATAGTACATGTGTGCAAGCTTTTGAATTGAATTTGGAACATCATAATGACTAATGAATGACAAGCACACTTCAAAAAATACACTTAAAGGGAAAGATGCTCTACTTGGATATGGTTTTAAGTAGGTACGGTTAGTTACTAGAAAAGTAATATATTATTTTTAAACTGCACAAGCATCATTTTTACTATTGACGTAAACGAAATACGTAAGAACGTTTTATAACATTTAAAAAAATGATTAAAGACTTTCCTATAAGAGAACCATCGGTCCACCGGGACTTCATACGCGTGAATTGTTTTTTCTTCGTACACGTAGGTCCTAGCGTAATGTTATAAAGCCTTCCCCGATAAAGTACATCCCGGTAATATTATAGGTTACCACATGTTTTTTTTTTATTTAAAATTGTTTATGGTGTTTCTGTTACCATTATAATTCTTTCAGTAAATTTAATAATGTCAGTAGATTATACCAGGTTTATTTTTTAGTACAACACACTGGGTTTTCCTTGAAATTTTAAAAATAAATTAAGCAGAGCCACTTTCGTGACGAGTCTGAATATTTGAATGACGGCCGGCTCGCAACTGACGCGCGTGTCTCCCCCCGCACCCCGCACCTTTATCAATCAAAAAAAGAGTGGGGCGCGCCTTCGTGGATGGCACTATCTAAACAGCGTTTGTGCATTACTGTCATTTAAGAACTGCACCCGTTGCATGGGTTGGCTTGTCGCGTCACGCGCGACGCGGTATAGATAGATATAGGTATATAAACGATCGCAAGATGTCGATATAACTGACGCTATGCTAACTATCCTAAACTGTCAAACTTGTATAAAAAACGGCAGCCATTACGCACTAGAGACAAATTGTCTACGACCTCGCGTTATAGATATATTAAAAGACTGTACCATGCACGTGGAGATAAATTATCTAGGTAGACGCGGTAAAACGCGCGACAAACGAGTTTATCGATGTGCCATGCAACGGGTGCTGGTCCAGGTAAAGACAAAACTGGATCAGAAAATAACAGGCATTGGTATTTTGCGGATCACTGCAAACGAGATGTCCGTGACACGGACTCCGTGTGAATATCAGCATTAGAACGCGTATGCTGCCTCTTGCAGAAAACAGTACCTGCAAAATACGGCATGTCACTGTAGGAAGCTGCCTGGTTACTGATAACTATTTTTACCTAGTTTTTAGTTAAGAGTAGAGGCCCTGGATTTATATATATATCTACGTCGCCCTGTAAATCTACGTCAAACTATAATGGCTTGGCAGCCTGGCGGTCGCGGTCGCGGGTCGTCCCCAAGGAGGCCATTGGAATTCCGCTGAGCGCGCCGCCTCGTCACGGGATAAATTAAGAAAAAGAACTCCTGATATACCACCTTAAAAAAACATTTTTAATCACAGCCAGACATATTACACATACAATGCAGATTTCAATAGAGAGAGGCCTGCGTACGAGCTGCCTTTGTTACTCGCTTAGCGATTAGATAATAGTTTAACCACAACTAAGTAATTAGCTGAGCAACTTAGATCAAAGAGAAGTTTATACCTTCACATCGCTCCGGGCTTACGACTTACGTTGTTAAGTTTCAATACATTACCGCAAACTTGTTTTACGTTCGCTGTCGTTAGCAGCACGTACAAACTTAACGATAACAACAAATAAGTTACCTGAAAGATTACTGGCTTTATATTATAAGCTCATGATGCCTGATAAGTAATTATAGGGACATGGATTTCATCAATACATACATGTTACGAGCGCATGCCTCGTCTACGTCACCTACGTAATATAATTACGGGAATGTGCTTAGTTTTCATGAGTGTGAAGCCTTCGGACAGTTTTTCGCGAACTTTCACCTTCAATCAATCGTTAGAATGTTAGTTACAGTATAATCGTCGTGATCACCTGTCACGATATGAGTATTAGTAAAGTCTAGATACAATGGATATAATTAATAATCTTGTTTTTTTTACTCTTAAACTGATAGTTTGATTTGAATTTGAAATTAATTTGACAAATAACATCTTAGTCTACCGCGTGACCACGAGCGCTGTAAAGTGTTCGAAACGTCGGGATGAAAAATCTAATAAATTATCGCGAAAATATACGTAATTTTATTTTTCACTAGCGGCCCGCCCGCGACTTCGTACGCGCGTTTTAGTTTAACTCCGTTCCCATAGATCGTAGCGAAAAATTATAAGCCTATACCTATACGCATTAAACTACTTCTATAGCCTTCCCTGATAAATTAGCTATCTATCATATTCTATACCTTTACCAATAGTTCCTGTGATTAGCACCTTTAAACAAAAAACGAAAACATCCAATTTTAAAATAAATACATAGAAATGCGTACAGATAAATGTTACATTCGATGACGCGTTTGGTGTATTGCTTAGCGCTCCTGACTATAACGCTGGCCGTCGAGGGTTCGAATCCCGCAAGGGGCAATAAATGTTTGTGTGATGAGCACGGACATTTGTACCTAAATCATGGATGTTATATGTATTTAAGTATTTATGGGAGACGCACCCGTCATAATCGTTGTCTGGTACTTCGTAACACAAGGAAGATAATTCCTTACCACGAAACCAGACCATTGGTGTGGTGTCTGGATTTTAAGTACACTCAACACGCAACCCGGTCTTATGGTCAAACTTACACGGGGATATTATCTTTTTGACGTGACAACGTCTTATAAATTGGTTTGCCGGGTGACACTTCAAGAAACTGCGTTACGCTCCGCTCACGTTATGCGCTCACAATGAGAGCGAGTGAGAGGCACGCGTCCCTTCCACTCGGGCATGGTTAGCCCGCCTAAGAGCGAGAGAGACAGACATAAACGTCGTTGTCACGTAAAACTTTTGCCCGTATACCGACTTTACAGGCAACCAATTTTATTTTACAACGAAATAGAAATACTTCCTACGCCCTTTCGTTAATCGTACTTATATTTCTTTCGGGTACTAATAAGACCAGGCTACTCTCTGCGCTTACACAGCATCATGCCACATACAGGCTGTGGGAGAAGCGAATTCTCTCAAGTCTTCTCCCGCTACCTTTTAAGAGTTTGAACTTTAGCTTTGTTTATGGTTATAGCGAATACTCTACTTTCTTGAATTCAAAGGGACAATTCTATGTAAAGATCTATCATCATCATCAACACCCAAAAGCCGTCCACTGCTAAACATAGGCCCCCCACGAAAAGTTGCAGATTGGACACCGTTCGACCACAGGAGCAGCGTAGAATGTCCACCGACAATATGAACAAACGATCTGCAATCTACACTGGACACATACCGCTTGATACCTACCCTTTTTGAACTCAAAACAATATTATTTACTATTCTAAGGAATAAAATCTCTTCTAGAGAGCAACATCATTATCGAACATGTGTCAAAACATTCTGTCTCAGATATGTCAAATGATTGTCAAAAATGAAATAAAAAATATTTCAATCATAAGCACCAAGAAGTATTAATATCAATTTTGTAGCAAATCATCCCCAAAATAGCTTTCTACCCCTTTTTAACCCCGTTACAAGATAAATTTAAATAAAATTTGATACACATTTTTCGTTATTATTTTTAAAGAATGTTTATGCAAAATTTGAAGTAGATCGGACCAAGGAATCACGTTGTCCCATACAAACTTTGCTCCCCTTTTTCACCCCCTTAGGGGTAAAATTTCGAAAAATCCTTTCTTATCGGATCCCTACGTTATACAAAGAACACAGCCTCCAAGTTTCAAGACTCTACGACCAGCGGTTTAGGCTGTGCGTTGATCCGTCAGTCAGTGAATCATTCAAGACAAAGCATTTTATAATAATAGATTACATTCATAGAAATGTTTACTTGTTACATACCTACGTTGGTACAACATCAAAAACAAAAGCGTAGAAACAATGTCAGAAAAGCTCTGGTGAAGGACTTTGACCTAGATTCATTATTTACAATGACGGAGGCGAGCAGCAACAATACCATTCAGTTTAGGCACTGCGTAAGTACCTACTCTGTTCTTCCTCCTTCCGTCTTCGTACGTCCTACACCCAACCAATTATTTCATGAAAAATATAACAAACAACATTGTGTGAGTCTGCCTGTGACCACGGATGCTGTAAAGCATTCGAAACGTCAGGCATAAAATAAAAATAAACGTTCGCGAAATCAATCCGTAAAATTGTTGTTTTCTTGAAACAACATTGTTCTGTAAATCAGAGGTACGAAGTACTTAGACAAACTCCAGCACAGTTGTTTTAATCATAAACTGCCTAAACATAGTGACATAAATATTTTAAAACGTAATGTAAGTACCTTGGATAGCGCTGCTCCTGCATCTTGAATGTCGGAAATACCCTAACCTGCCCAACACCCTTCATTTAAAAAATATTGCAGTAGTTTTGCAACATAAACTCGGAGCTTCGAGATACCACCGACATCTGACTGGTAACAAAATAAATAACAAACCACTGCTCACTTTTGATTAAAGACTCGGAAACTTTTTTGTTCTATTAAATAAATAATTTGAAACTACCGACGCATTAAATTATTGGAGTTTGTCATTCGAATTAAAATTTAATCCCAAATTTATGTACCTACAGTGGAGCGTTGGCCTCGGAATACATAAACTCTTACCTACTTTATCACACTAATTGCTCCTTCCCTTTGACTACTCACAATAATGGAAATGTTACTAAACACAATTAATTTGTGGATTGTAGACTAGCTCCGCTTTCAAAACGCAGCACTCTAACCTAATTGGAATATGAAAAATCTTACTACCTACTTAATACTTTGTTATACCTAAAACTAATAAGCTTAAATTATAAAATACAAATGCAAGTATTACATTCTGCTTTTTCGTATGTGCAAACCCTATTTCCCAATCAAAACAATTGAGTCCCTAAATAACCTCCTCGTTTTAAGAATACTTCAGAATAAAAATCGAATTCGCTTTGTGTGAAAACTCTCAGCATCCAACAGAATGAGACATTAGAGTACAACTGCATCCAAAGAGGCCAAGATTCCGTGGAGCGGCGTGTCAGACGTTACGACGACACAAATAGACACTTGCAAAGAACCCCTCAATGGTAATATAGGGGTTACGGTGACGATGGACGCAAACCCACGCCTTTTATTAATCGACGTAAGACTCTATGGTCCTAAAGATAGTTGGAACCTTCGAAGGTTTGCTAGGAGATCGAAAATTGTATGTTCTTAGTTATATTCTCCAAGCATGCAGTTAAACACATTTGTTTCAGCAAAATGGACTTACTGAAAGCCAAAAGAATATAATAATAAAACATCGCAACATTTTTCGAGCTGTAACAATGTGAGCGCTCATACACAATTCATCTCCAAATTCAATTTTGGACTTGGCTACCTACAGCTGTACTGTACAGTTCAGTTCTATGTAAAAATGTAGCATAATATTAGCTTAATTAAGGTATGGTAAGGTATTGTACGTACTAACCTGTAAGCACTAAAGTTAGTGAGAGGCGAAACTATTGCTTACTGAACAATAATTACTTACTTTCAAAAAGCTGCTCCTCTCCTCTGACATTGTTTCGCTTAGCAACCTTATTTATTTTGAGTGATAGTTTGCTTACTTTACGTTTCAAAGAGCAAAGTTTCCTACCTTGGAAATCTTTATATAGTTTATTATAGGAGAGATAAAAATAGAATATTGCTTCAAGAACGGCAAAATTGATAGCCATCATTTATCATCAGAAATTCCAAGAAAGTCGGTCTTAAAATAAGAATGAAACTTTTATTTGAGTTTTATAACTATTTTATCTTACTAAAGCATTACGATTTTAATGGCACGGTCATCTTAAAAGTCGAAAATAAAATTCAGTGTTCTTTTTTTTAAGAAATGAAAAAGATTTGTTTTCTAAAAGATCGATTATAATTAAGGTTAGTTTTAGTAGCTATAAATCTTAAAGGCATCCATCATAGCTGTGTTAGTGTGGTGTGTGCACGGTAGCTGTATAGACTAATTATTAAATTAAGTTCATTATACAGTGTCCCAAAAAATTGTGTCAAGTCAAATCCAGAGGTACTAGTAGAGCATCACTATCCGATTCACGCCCATGTATGTTCCGCGACATTTGTAGTTTTCGAGTTATGTTTTCTTTTCTGAGGTAAGGCACTTTTTTCGTCACTGTGCGCTGTGGCGCGAATAGTCAAGGTACATGCCTGATTTGTTTCTTTATTAGATGAATACTAGGACTAGCTGATTCAGAAGTATTTCCACCCATAGCTCTAATTTAACCTTTTAAAAATAGTGAAACATATTGAAACAAACTCGAAAACTTAAAAAAAAGGGGAACATACACAGGAGGTGATGGGTAGCCCTAATGAGGCTCTACCTCTGGGCTTTGGCAATAGCAAACATTTTGATATAAATATGGGCAGTGTGACATAATATATATAGGTACGTTAGCTGTTTCGAACTCTGAATATTTAATTATTTAAGTATATTTTTCGAAACCAGTCAGCGTGGGTTTCGACGAGTCTCGGATAAATATATAACATAATTATGTCCTCTTGCTAGAAATCCGTGCTCAAATGCGTGCGATTCAAATTCGACTCACTTAATATTTAATGTACAAAACCCAGGATTGTGTTACGACAACTGGAAAGCCTGCAAAGTTGTGTCGAGCGGCAAGATGTACTTGGAAACATATCTTGAGATGTAAGAAAATATCGAGTGTGTGAGATTGTAGTCTCGTTTTCTGAGATCGAGTTAAGGGACATTGGGGTGTGTAATATTAAGACTGACACTTGGTTTGGTGGTGGTACTCACCGAGCGCGGCGAGGATGCCGGCGGCCCAGAACACCTCCCCGCAGAGCGCCGGCAGGAACAGCAGCCCGCCCATGCGGCTGCCGAACGAGTCCTGCAGCGGGTCCAGCATCGTGATGTACCCCTGCCGCCGCATCGGGTTCGCGAAGAATATCCCGCCTGCAGGGAGAGATGACCAAGTTAGTTGTAGTTGGCAAAAAAGCATCTGCCCACCATGCACGGATGCATATTGACAACACTTGTGAATCTGACGACTTAGATCTATTTGCAGATAGATTTTTGCAACTTAATATTTTTATCAGGATAAAAGTTTCCTCGGAATATCGAAATTGTTCAGCCATCTGAGCGCGTATACGTAGCGTGACTTGAAATTGTTACACTACCAGCATTTTTATTTCTACGTTCCAATTCACGCAACATTCTGAAAATAAATACGTCTCTGCCCTTTAATAGCAAGAACTTAACTGTTTGCAAGTTTCCATAAATGGCATTGTTAATTTTCGCTATGAACGAATAAGAGCGCGAAATATTACTTCTTCTGTGGTAGGTTTCAGAGACACTACATCAGCCCCAAGGTGAAGATGGCCTTCGTGATGTAGCCGCCGTCCACCCACGTCACCAACAAACTATACTACTTGACTTGACAGAGAGGAGCATAACGTACCGAAGACGAGCGAGAGCGCGTAGCCGAAGGGGGCCTGGCACCACACCAGCCCCGAGGTGTAGATGGCCTCCGCTGTCCCGTTGATGTAACCTCCACCCACCCACGTCGCTGTGACAGACAGACACATTGGTTAACAACTGATATATACCAGTAAAGGAGGCTCCACACCACCAGGCGGTATGTGCTAGCGACATATGCCAGCGGCACAGCTGTCGTAAATTGCATAGTATGTCGTATCTGAAAAGTCTTGACGTATGCCGCTGGCAAAGCCGGCTCGGTGTGGAGCCACCTAAAAGTTCTTTACCAGATGACATCCAACTTATTTATTTGTAGGTATGATAAACGTGCCAAAAACTTACAATTACCTCGAATAAAAGATTCTAGTATTACCTACTAAAAAATGACGATTTGACGACATTAAATTTCGTATTCCCAATTATTATTCATCGAATAATATTTCCGTCGATTTTGGCAGTTATTCAAATTATATGAAATATCAATAAACCAAGGAACAAAGAAATAGCTTTGAATATTGGATAGCAATTTATTCGCATTATTTATTTAATAACGGTCTTTCACAGAATCGCGTACCTAATTGCCTCGCGTGAATTTGACAGGGTGGTGCTGGGGAACGAAAGTAAATAAATCTTTACTCATTAAAGGTGAGCTGAAAATCATCCATAAATCATTATTGTTAATTAAATTGTAGAAGTCTGTCAAATCTGAAAGTTCTTAAAGAAAAACGCATGGGGTAGGAATTCGCCTTATCATCTGGGTACAATTATACCTGGTTACTTGTTACCTTAACACGTTCCGGGACAGTGCCCGCCTACAGTCGTGAAAACAATAAAACATCTATTGTGTCTGGAGTAGTGTCCCAGAACGTTTTAAACACCTACAAGTTATGTACTTAAGACAGTGGAACCCCTAAGCCCCAAAGTCAAACACATAGCGAATGCTGATGTGCTCCCGTGAAGCGGTTCATCAAATGGAGCGCAAAAGGTCAAGGGTCGCTCCGGCCGACCCTCTCGCGATACAACTTTATTCGTTTCATCGGGAACCGCATCATCGCATAGCAGAATTGATTTTGTTCACAACTTCTTGACATCATGATTGTGATTCTTTACATAACCTCCTTTTTTAAAGTCTGAAAAATAGAGTTACGTATTGCTGACTACCTTCTCATAGAAACTATGTAGAAGTACTTTACAATCTAATCTAGAGTTGATTTCTACTAAGTCAATCTATCTAGTGTTTGTTTTGTTATGAGCACTCTTGAAAACTATTAACAATTGTGTACAGTGTCCTGTTATACAGCACTGTATACAGCAGCTTTTCATGACGATAGTACCTAAAGTAAAGTAATGAAACAGCTGTAACAACCTTGACAAAATATATGAGGTGCAGATAATGCCGTATTGATTTCTGAACATACAGAAATCAATACGGCATTTCGGCGGCAAAAACATCTGAGTAACACAAAATTAAATATTCCTCGATCCGCGCTAATCATTTCTAAAAATAATTTGTGAAAATCAATGACTTATCGGAATCATAGTTGCTAAACAACACAGTAATACATTTTCGTCACTTATAGGAATCTCCACTAATGCCGATTTATAGCCGCCGATTAACTAAAACTGCTCAAACACTCACTAATATTCTAAAATATAATTACACGATGGCATAACATGTCTTTTCCAATCAAGAGGGAATCTATTGCTAGATAAATAAAATACTCAATGATTTAGGTATACCCATTTGTACTCGCATTGATTTGTGAATACTCACAATGAGTTATAAATTATGATCTAACTTTTAAGTAACTAGGGAAGCTAATTACTTTGTATTCTAAGTTTATTTGTTAGTCTTATGATAAATTAAAACCACTTTTTAAATTAAAGAAACACAATCGTTTCATAGGCAAACTTTGAATCAAAAGAATCATCCGAAACAAAAACAAAAATTCACATCATGCCATAACTTTATGCATCAAGCATACCGCACGTCAAGCAGAATCGAGAAGTCAAAACCTTGCTAACTTGTGTTTCTCATTTGTGATTGAGATTGACCAAATGTCGTCATCCCTTTCCTGCCATGACATGCGTAAGGTAACGATACTGAAGCGGTAATCCGAGCTGGATCCAAGGTATCTTAGAAAAGATATCCACCTCAGATCATAAGAAAGACCTGGAGATCTGAGATATAAAGGTTTAAATAACTCACCAGTCATGGTAAAGATGCCAACGAACAGCCCTATAGACCGCCCAGCCAGCATGACCTCCTCCTCGGAGTCATTGCCTGGAGGCTTCTTGCGCCCAGCCCAGATGCCCACGGCCAGGATCAGCACGTAGAACAGCACGATGGAGATGACGCCTGCTATGTTTATCATCTTGGATTGATGCTTTTGTCCCTGTAGGAAGTATAAGGAGACGGGGAGTTAACATCTCATTACAAAAGCTTCACAGATTCACTAGCGCAGGTGCGTACAAAGATGGTTCTTGAGTGAATCTATGCCGTTAGTGAGAGTTTCTTACGTCGGGGGGTAGAAGTGGTTTATTTCTTCCAATGAATATAATTGTCTGGTCAAAAAATAGCTTCAATATAAGTTAGTTTTTATGTTTACATTTATTTACTTCTTTTTATGTTACAAGCAAAATTAATGAACAGGTACTTACTTGCGCAGAAAAAGATCTCCTGTCGATCCTCTAAAGTATAAGCTCCTTATTTCACACACACCGAACTACAGTCACGTCCATTTTGGAATATCATCCGATGCGATCAAGTATAAACACGTACGATCAAAAATATATTCATATAAATACGGGTGTCGGCGTCACTGCACGGTCGACGTCACTGGCTGGGCGGACAGCAGTCGCCCCATCGGAGCGAGGTTTTCTGCGACGGACTGTTTCTGGTCCTAAAGCTTAGTCCGCACATGGGCGCGCGTGGCCGGGAGCCCGGGCATGAAGCGGCGTGTGTCCGCGTTACGTAAGGCCCATCGTGTGTACCAGCTCTTCACGTGAGCGGCTGTGACAGGCGGGCACGACGGCAGAAGGGCGGCGCGCGCCCGATCGATGCGCCTGACGTCATTGGTCGTCGGCGCCCTCGCCGAGCCGCGCCGCGCATGCCTCGCTCTGAAGCCCACCCACCTTCGAACATCCACTTCACATTGCCGACTCGCTATGAAAACGACACTGCACACGTAAAACGTAGCCGTCGATGTATCGCTGCAGAAAATCTCGCCAGGTTGAACCACAGGCGCAGGAGCGCCGCCGTGCCCGAGCTTCAGGACCGCTTTTCCATTGACAATTTGACTGATGAGTGGAATTCGTAATGACTACTCGCTTTGCCCTACGTTATAAATAGTGCGCCAGGTTCGTAGACACGAACATGATTGATTTGGTTACCCTCATTTTTCAATAAAACCATTTTTATTACACTTGTGGTAAAAAAAAGGTTTGTTGTCGGTAGGTATGTGAACTTCGCGTACGCATGATAAAAAAACACACAGGATTCGCTACGCATTTCCGCCAACTTGATTTGATTGACTTTATTTTGGCAAGAGACGTCTGGTGGCGTCATTTAAATTAAACCCGCATCATTTTCAAAATCTTTTGCTAG
This sequence comes from Pyrausta aurata, assembly GCA_963584085.1. NCBI lineage: Eukaryota > Metazoa > Arthropoda > Insecta > Lepidoptera > Crambidae > Pyrausta > Pyrausta aurata. Next base: position 70,605 of record OY757258.1, on the reverse strand, counting down.
ATTTAATATTTTAAAATTCTTGTTTTTGTTTTATTTATATCTTATGAACTTTAATATAACAAAATATAATCCAAAATGCATGACACGGTAAGTTTAACTCACTATCACAAATCATAACCTATAAAAGTTTCGTAATTACATAAGTATTCACCAATTCACCCAGAGCGCCAATAAAAGAAAAGTAGTTACTTACTTACCAAGTTACTTTTTCTACATAACTCACACCCACACACTGCAACTGTGAACCTGAAAGATACAAATATTTCAGTAAGTTCTAAACTTTCACAAATTAAAATTCAGTAGGTATGTCTTTTGTATGTATTGTAAGTAGGTAGTCTAAATTGCTACGATAGTTCTTCTACGCCGTAGTGCCTACTTTCATGTGTGTTGTAGTGGCTTCGTCGTAGGTGCGTGGTGCGTTACGAAACTTACGAATACGTGTGCAAGTGCATACAATTGTTTAGGATTATAAAAAATACTCCTACAGTTGGCTGCGCCAGATTTCCGTGCACAAAAGTTTTTGTCAGCATAATGCAGAATTCCAAAGTAGGTACCAGTAATTAATGTTATTAATTCATGCAGATTAAAAAACTTTTATGCACGGTTTCCTGGCGATTACTGACGATGCTAGTACATAGTACATACAAGTTAACCTACAGAAGATTTATGAAAGTGAATCGAAACTTACTCAAAAAACGTTGAAAACTGTTATTGTTTTATATTCAAAACACATCAAACTTCTTGATGATCACATTTATTCATTTTTCACTCACTCCAATGAACTAAATAAAATGTTAAAAGGAGATTAGAAAAGTAGGTAGGAAGGAAATGTAAGAAAGCTGGTCTACTAAAAAAATCGGCGCCTCTGGGCACAATAAAAAAAAACAGGTTCAACAAGGAGCCGAGGAATAAAGACTTATACAGCCTCAAAGTTACTACTTGAATTTTGAAGTTGTTATTATTTGAGGAGTAAATGTAAATAGTAGATTGTTATACAAGGGGAGAAAGCGACCCATTTCACTCGAGATGTTTCTGGCGCTCGAACGAAGTGAGAGCGCCAATAATTCGAGAGTGAAATGGGTGCTTTCACCCGAGTTAAACATACTATTTTTCATTTCGACTGTGAGGAAAACATTAAATTTACAAAAGTGGTTGTAGTTGTCTTGGTGAGGTATTATGTAGTTCAGCGAGAAAGGAAAACTCAAGCTTTGAACAAAATATGACAGTTGATTTACAGTACTAACAACACCTAACACGATTAGAAAGAATAACGGCACAAATACATGAAAACAGAGTACAAAAAAGCAGAAAATATAAAATTATTAAAATCTTTGTAAATAATATCGATCGATTTTTTTCCACAGATAATAACAGCATCCAAAAATAATTACTTTTTTTTATAAAAGTTTTAACGGCTTTGGACGAATCCTTCCTGAAATGACACTGACAATATAAAATTTAAAAAAAAAACATCTTGGCATTATGGCGGGCAGCCAAATATTTTAATTGTTAATTGAATTAAAATTAGAAATTGTATATTTTTTTTATCAACGATTATACATAATACCTACACAATATGATTTTCAATTTATAGCTAAGCAAAAATGATTGTTATTTTAATAACATGATGTGACTCAATTATCTTTGGTCCAAGCTTTGACTGCAGGCCTTGACTCTATGCCATGTCAATTAAAACTAAATTATTTTCCACCCTAGGGATGGATAAGCTATTTTCCACCCGGCTATCTACACAGGAAAGTTATATTTTCCGAACAGGAGAGATGAAAAAAATATAGTTAATTACTATGTGTAAGAGTACCTAGTAATTTTATTTGACCGTAAGAAAGCGTAGATAAGATAGATACTGCAGATAAATAGGAGGTACTGCAGTCTTACTAATAAAAAAATAATAGGGTGTCGAACATAGTTTTTAAAACACAATCAAGTTTATTTATTAGGTACCAAGTTAAATCTATTTTTATGTTGACAGATAGTCCGTCTGGCCGATGTATGGAAAACGTGCAACAAAATCCGCGCGGCTGCGTTCCGCGTGGGGCTCAACTTGTGGGACTGGTACCGCCCACTTGACCCGGAGGGAAACTCACTTATATCTGGTACGACTTCCAAGGAACTAGGTCATCTGACAGCCACCATCATCAGGCACTGAAGGGCCTCTTGTTGTTATAGTTTCTTATAGTATTTTACCAGCTGCTGTACCCCGATGGGAACTCCCTCATTTCCAATAAGTGGCTCATCAACATCTTGGACTGCTACTGCCTAATGGAACGTAATTTTTATTTATTTCATCCTCCTCAACAGAATCGAAATTCGTGTCGGTGCTAGCGGGCCCGCTGCGCTCGGTGGTGGGGCTCTCGGACGCGGAGATCTCGCAGCTGGCGGACTACTTCCGCGCGCAAGATGGCCGCGTGCTCTACCACCAGCTGTGCCAGATCATACATGGAGAAGGTACACACACCATAAAGTTTGTTGCCCATTGCTTTCTGCATCTACAAAAATCATGAGTATATGTACCTACTATATGTTACAGTCAAAACCCTTCACCTTAATTTCAGACGGAGAAACATGAACAGATCATAAATTGTAATTTGTTGATGGATTCTCACCACTGAACATTGGCATTGATGGGTTTCTTCATTTTAATTAATATAATTATTATAATAATATTATTATTCGTTTTTGTTAATTTCAACCGTCATCGTTAAGCCGACATTTATTTCTCTTTAGATTGATTCGAATATTTAGCAATAATTTCCATTAATTATGGCAAATACTCGTTACGGATTAATGAATGAGAGTGTTTTATAAGGGGGACTAAGAAAATAAATGTTAAATCTTTAAAAACTTGTGTACTTCTTACTCCTCTTTTCCAAACAAAGCTGGACTGCGGCATGCCCGATATGTATTGTTTGTTATATTAAGATTTAATGGTAAACTTGATGTTTTATCACTCTATCATGACAATTAACACACCATAAAAAAGCTATATTCTGGACCTTACGCGACAGTGGCGCCAACTAGTGAGCACGAAAACGGTAGCCCTCTGAGCACAACGTAGATAGACCTGGCTAGCGCATTCCACATCCTTCCTTCCTACCACTGAGCCCGTTGCCCATCGTTTCGTGGGCCCTCATAAATTTACTTTTTCTGTGAGGTTTGAAAAAAGTTCCTACTTTAGTTAGATTTGCAGATCAGCGCTGATATCTTTTGCCTACTTTATTTTCAATTAGGCGAGGTTGGCGCTGGACACTTCCATCGCGGTATCGCGTTTGGCCTTGTACACCACGTATTTATGTTTATATCGGGGGCATAATAGGTTAGTCTAGGCTTTCCACTACCCCATTCCCCCTTTGACTACAGTGACCGACCAGGGCGAGATGCTACTGTAAATAGCTTTATTGTGACCTATCTTTGGGTGCGGCCACTAGGTCACGCGCGGTCGATACTCTGAACCTGGCTACTTGAACATACATGATTTATAGAACCTATCCTATAATAAGATTTAAACCTAATGAACATTGAATAGGCAATTCAATCAATCACCAGGAAGTTACTCGCTGAAAACACCCTAAGAGGGCAAGGGTGTGATTAGGACACTCATTTTACCTTATTTTATTGCCGTATTACCTTCTGCTGGTACGAGACGAAGTGATCAAGATCATTTTATTTCTGCTCTTACGGTCATTTTTGGCAATCTAATTCTTTATCGAAAGGTAGAGTATATTGCGCAAAATAATATGGGAATAGTTTCGTGGTGGAGGTATTGGTTGGTGTTGACGGTTCTCTCTCGTAACAGATTCGGGCGGCCGCGACAAGACGTCTGCGGACTGTTTGCTGGAGGCGTGTCCGCCGCCGCCGGAGCCCGCCTGCCATAAGCTGGACCAGTGGCAACTGCGACGACTCTGCTGCCTGTTGGCTACCATCGCAGCCCGAGAGATACCACTGAAACCCTACTTCCAAGACTACGAGCTGGTAACTAACAAACAAACAGCTACTACCAAGCACCTGTGATGCCTGCTGAAACCCTCTTACAGGGCTTTGAAGTGACCCAGTAAATAAACTAGAACTTTAACTGCACCAGTAATGTTGAGAATCCGATATCACCAGCTTATTCGATAAAGCAAACATTCTTCAGTACCTACTGGTTAAGGAAAGGCAGTACAAAAAAAAAACACATCTTCACTCGATCATCAATATCATTGGAGATGAACAGTGAAGATGAACTTTCGGCAATAATAACGACAATATTACATCACACGTCTCTTTCAACAACAGGTGGCTAAAAACGATGGTCGCATCACGTTCGCGCACTTCGCGCGCATTCTGGACTACATCGGCGTGATCGTGTCGCCGGAGGACTTCAACCTGCTGGTGCGCCGGTTCATCAAGGACTCCTACACGCTGGACTACGTCGAGTTCCTTAAGGCGGTGGAGGCGGTGAAGAAGGAGGGCATCCGGGGCCTTGACGCGGTATGGCCGCCAATGCTTATGAGTAAACACCATTTAAAACGAAACAAAACCACCTAGGTACTGTGTATGACAATCATGGTTGTTTTAAAATATTGGATCAACACACCACAGACCGATTTATGTAAGTCTACTAAGTCCTAAGCTTGTCCAACTCCTATTTGTTTAAACCGACTTCTTAGACATTGCGGTTGACTTGAAGTAGGTAGTGTATTGGTGAAATCAAACCCATCAAATTACCTACATTGAAAAAAGAATTCAAACCAAAGGTAGTAGCAGCACGAAAGACGGCAAACTAAGCATGGCGGCAGTTCATTGTCGCGTTCAGCTGTCGTCAGCTGCTCGACGCACTGAGTCGGCTGCCGTACTGCGACTTCGGGAACACAGAAAATAATGAATATTTTCAAAACAGGAGTACATGAACCCGAAAGCGGTGATCGACACGACCCTGCCGAAGCTGTCGCGGCCGGAGGTGGAGGCGCGCCGGTCGACGGCGCCACTGGGTGAGGTGGACGCGTTCCACCCGGCGATGGCGCAGCCGCGGCCAACGCGACAGCTCATCGAGCTGATGCTACGCGTGCAGGAGTTCGTCATGCAGAGGAGGATACGCGTCTCTGAGTTCTTGAGGGTAGATGAATTTTATTACATAATCCAACAGTCAAGTAACGGGGTATCCAATGAATGAATGAATGAATGAATGAATGAAGTAATTTATTTCAGACCGTGGTCCATATTATTTATGTTAGTTACAAATTTAAAACTTAGCCTATGTTAGTAAAATACAATTTAAAACAATGAAATACAATTTAAAACAATGAAAGATGCCGCCTAGAGAAAGCCGCCAGCTTTAGTCGCGTGCAAACTTATCCAGCGCTCTAGCATCGGCGAGTCCCACCGGTTAGCCAACGCCGCCAGGATGCCATTTGTACTGTTGCGGAGGCGATCTAGGACTGAGGCGCACCGCTTTCGGATCAACGTGTGAAAGCCGTCCGTGTGCGCCTCAGAGAACATAGTCGACGCGCTGCAAAATCGCGGGAGTCCAAGTAGCATCCTGAACGCATTGTTGTATTGTACGCGCAACCTTTATTATATAACCTTTATTGTATAACCATCAATATGTTTATACTGCTGATCAACACAGTGGCGAACTAGATGAGCTGCTTGCACGTTAACTATAGGCACAACATCAATAATAACTCTGCAATGACAGGCTCTGTATATTCTAGGACTACGATCCCCTGAACTGTGGGCGGATAGCGCCGCAGCAGTTCCGGCGCGCGCTTGACGCGATGGGCCTGGGCGCGGTGCTCTCGCCGCAAGAGGTGATATGTGTGATCCGTCACTACCTCGACCCCAACGATAAGGAGCGTGTCTGCTGGCGAACTTTCGAGGATGACTGCGACCAAGGTCAGTTGGATGCTACCAGCAGGACGCGATGGGCCTAGACGTGGTGCTGATCACCTCGAAGCCCTTATTTTTTTTT
>OY757258.1:22197-64437 GCA_963584085.1 Pyrausta aurata | reverse complement strand
GGTTGATAAAAATGTGCAATATCTCAAAAACTACTGGTTCGATCTCCTTCAAACCAATTTTCGTTGCAAGTTTTTGTTGATATCTACATCATATATTTTTTTCAAAATTTTCACTTTCTTAGTTCAAAAGTTAGATGGGGGGGGGACGCCCATTTTACCACTTTGGAAGCGTCTATAGCTCAAACCTTACACTTTTAGAAAAAATGGTTTTAGAAACCTCAACATCATTTTAAAAGACCTATCTATAGATACCCCACACGCATAGGTTTGAGTAAAAAAAAATTTTTAGGTTTTAGTTTCATGTATGGGAGCCCCCCTTGAATATTATTTTTTCTTACTTTTTGTATCTGAATCGGAAAGCGGTGAACAAAATACACCTACCTACCAAGTTTCAGCTATGTGATGCTTATAGTTTCAGAATAAAGTGGCTGTGACATACGGACGGACAGACAGACAGACAGACAGACAGACAGACAGACAGACAGACAGACTTGACGAAACTATAAGGGTTCCGTTTTTTGCCATTCGGCTACGGAACCCTAAAAAGCAATAAAAAATTAAGGGCCTACAACTACTATTTACTACTTAGTATTTTTTTTCCTTCAATCATGACAAGTTTCATCCAAAATGAGCGTACTAAGCGGGGAGACGATTCGTCGCGGGTTACAAATATATGAAAACATACTCTTAGTTATAGGGACCGACGGTAAAAAGCGTTATATGCGGGAAATCGTATTAAGAGGGGACGTACTATCGAGGTTCTACTGTATTTAATATGAATTTAAATTTAATACCTCTATGCGTAAATGAAGAAAGGGGAAGTAAGTTTTAAACTATTTTAAAAACAGTTTTCGCAATTTTCCCTTTATATATGTTAAAAGACGTTGCTTTGTACCACATTTTAAGATTCTGTTCTGTGTTCATGGGAAGTACCCTATAGGTTTTGATACCCTTGCAAGTTGAGAGTGTCGAAAGTTTGCGGCATATACGTCTGTATCTTTTGATTGCGTCGGCTTAGAATTTTTGTCCAGCTTCAAGGGACCGTTGACCTGAGTATTTGATACAAATTCCAGCTCGATTCCTCCACGCGTTCCTGAGAAAAAGGGTAAGAACAGACGGACTGAAGAACGGAGAACAAAGTGTAAGGTAGGGAGCTCGGGAGCATAAAGTAAACAACTGAATCTTAGCTATCTCCGTTTATTAATGAATGATTAAATAGGAATCATCAATATTTATACATACAAGTACAAATACATGCTACACACACTACACGCCCACCGGCAAAAAAAAAATAAAAATAATATATTATAAGATTATTTTTATAACAATTATTACTTACATAATATCCTTAAGTTAGTTGAAAAATTAATTCCAATATTATTTTTATAGAATAAAGTTACACATTTCCTTACAACTATTGTCTATATGGTCTAGTCCTATTTTTATGCACTAACATTGGTTTACCCTTATAATCTATTTTTAGATTTGGTTCACAATTTTCGATAACTCTAAATGGTCCTAAGTACAATGGATCAAGTTTGTTTACACTTTGTTCGTTCTTTAGTAGTATCATATCACCAACATTGTATGAAATAGGGTTAGTATAACAATCATATCTAATTTTTCTTATTTCTTTACTTTTAATTAAATTTTGGCGTGCATCGTATTGTGATTTTTGTAATCTGAATTTAAGTTGTTTAGGGTAATCATAATGGTTGTATAATGGTTCAATGTCTGAAGATAAATTACTAGGTAAGTTACAAGATTTTCCGAATACAAATTCATACGGTGTATACTTAGTCTCTGTGTGCACAGTCGTGTTATAAGCGAAACACCAATAACCACACACTCCAATTTTGTGGTTCTGTTTCCGTTTGTATTCGTAGGTATGACATTAAGTTTTTGTGACTATTTTCTAAACTGCCTATCGATTGATGATGATATGCTGTAGATGTGGTTTGTTTAATTTTGAGTATTTCACACACTGCTTTCATAACCGCTGAAACAAACTCAGTGCCTCGATCAGATATGATTTGTCGAGGAATACCATATCTTAATATAAAATTATTTACAAAAGCTGTCGCTACTGAAATAGTATCTTTATTCTTTAAAGGGTATGCTTCCACGTATTTACTTAAATCGCATTGAAGCGTAAGAATATATGTATTATTATCACTATCCTTAACTATGGGCCCAACTAAATCTAAATATATTCTATCAAAAGAAGAATGACCTGTATCAGTTAGAACCATAGGTTCCTTTATATATCTAAAATGTTTATGCCTTAAACATTTGTCACAACGATTTACGAATTCGGTTACATCTCTTTCTAGGCCTGGCCAAAAAAATCGTCTTTTAATATTACTTATCATGCGCCTTATGCCAGCGTGGCCACTTGTAGGTAACATATGATAGTCGTTTAGTATTACGCGTTGTGTATCGCGATCATCTATCCTCATGACATCATTTAAAATATAAAAACGTGGTCCGGACCAATTTTCTATATCATTTATAATACGAGTTAACTCTTTTATTTCATAATCATTATACTCATTTTTAATAACATAAACATTCTTTATTTTTAATTGATTACATGTATTTTCCAACTTCCTCACAAAGGCATCTCGTGCACAATATGATCGGAAAGAAGGATTTATATTAATAATGCGTTTCTTTGGGTCGTAAGCAAATAAATTACCTTTTTCTGGTGCATTTCTCTCTATCAGTTTCCATTCACGTCCATTTGCATATCTCAACTCTACACAATCCTCTGGTTTTTTAAGTATTCCCACAACATTTGGTTGATCAGACCGCATGCTTGTAGTACTCTTATCCACCATAGGGTTGTCACAAGTGTCCTTTAATTCATTTTCATTCATTCTCTTGCGTTGTGCTCTAGTTAAAACACACATAACATGTTCGTTCATCTCTTTCAATTCGTCACTTGATATTCGGATGCGAGACAACGCATCTGCAGCTGCATTGTCCGCTCCCCTGACATATTCGATTACGTAGTCATATTCCTCTAATAAAAGTCTAAATTTTGTTAAACGACTAGAAGGGTTTGCCATGTTAAATAAGTAAATTAATGGCTTATGGTCCGTTTTAATAATAAATTTACGCCCATATAGGTATGGTCTAAAATACTTTACAGACCAAACAATGGCAAGAAGTTCTTTCTCTATTGTTGGATATCTAATTTCAGCTTTGTTTAAGGTACGACTTGCGAAAGCTATGGGTTTATTGTCGCTATTACTTAACACGGAGCCGATTGCGTAGCCTGAAGCATCCGTTTGTAAAATAAAAGTATTTTCGCTATCGAAATTAGGATACTGTAGTATTGGTGGAGATATTAATGATTGTTTTAGTGAAGAAAATGATTCCTGACAATCTGTTGTCCATGCAAACTCTACATTTTTACGACAAAGCTTGTTTAATGGTAATGATTTATCTGCAAAGCTAGGTATAAATTTTCTATAGAAATTTGTAAACGCCACGAACCTTTTGACTTCATCGGCGTTTTTTGGTACCGGATAGTTTTGTACTACTTTAATTTTGTCCGGATCAGGTTTTATGCCTTCAGTTGAAATGACATGACCTAAGAATTGCATCTCTTTTCTTAAAAAATCACATTTGTTAGGGTTCAATTTTAAATTCGTTTGACGGAGTCTCATTAAAATGTCTATCAAATTTTTGTTATGAATTTCCAAATTACGACCGAAACAAATTAAATTATCCAAATAAATAAATAACTTGTCGTATGTAAGTCCCGACATGGCTATTGTCATGAGTCGAGAAAAGGCACTAGGGCTGATTTTTAATCCCATAGGTAGGCGTGTCATTTGATATTGTCCTGATGGGGTTGAAAAAGCAGTATATTTTCTACATTCCGGGCTTAGATTTGCTTGGTAATATGCTTGTGACAGATCTAACTGAGTGAAGTACATTGCACCCGACAATGAATCAAGAATATCGGTAATATTAGGTAATGGAAATTTATCGTCTAATATTCTATCATTTAGTTTTCGAAAGTCTATCACTAATCTCCACTTTTTAGATTGATCGTCTGATTTTTTAGGAACCAATATAATGGGGCTCGACCATTCACTCTTTGCAGGCTCTATAATGTTATCTGAAAGCATTTTTTGAATATGTTTTTCGACCTCGGATCGTTGTGAAAAAGGTAAGCGATATTGTTTCACATACACCGGGTCTGCATTAGGTTTTAACTGTATTGTTTGATCGTATAAATGAGTTGTAGTTAACTTGTCGTTAGGTGGGTGAAATACGTCTGAAAACTTGGCACAAATATTACGAATGGAATCACTTTCTTCTTTATTTAAATGACTTAAATTAAGTTGTGAGAACATCTGGCGTACTCTGTCTCCATCAACACTACTAGTCTCAAAATTACATAAATCGTATTCGGTTAAGCTATGTATTTCAGGTCTAAAATAACTAAGGTTCACTTCAGACTCGCGGGTATTCAGTATCTGTAAGTAAATTTTACCATTTCTCGGCCTACATATACTACCGGCCATAAAAACTCCTTCGCATAATTCTTCTGGCAAAACTACACAATCATCGTCATTACTACTGTCTATTATAAATACTTTTTCGCACCTCGGTGGTATTGTTAAGAAACTCCCTTTTCCTAATGATCCGTTAATCATGGGTACTGTAATTATTTCGTTATTTAAAGTATTTAATTTGAGTGTATTATTTTCAAAGTCTAAAACAGCTTGATATTTACTTAAAAAATCTCTACCAATAATTCCAAACTGTACACAAGGTAAATAATCGATAACATAGAACTTGTGTTGAAATTCTTTTCCATTTAAATTAAGTGTAACAGACACATGTCCAAGTGACTGTACATTGCCCCCGATACCATTTATGTGTATGCATTCATTATGTATTGGAAGATTCCATCTTAATGCAGTTTCGTATTTCAGCGCCGACATCGAAGCGCCTGTGTCTACTAGAAAGCTATATTTGGCATCTCCAAATAACAATACCACCGAACTACTGTAATCACATGATAATATGTAATTATTATCGAAAAAACTGTTGTAAAGTATTACTCTCCGGTTCTAAACTTTGGTTTGATGTTGAAGTTTGAACGGTGTTCTCAACTGAGTTATTGTTGTCGCTATTCATATAATGAACATTATGACCACGATAAAAGGGCCTATTCTGTCTACCGCCGCGGAAAGGCCTATTCTGCCTATAGCCATTATTCCTGCGTGACTGTTCTATCACTCGACCTTGTGATCGGCTGGCATAACCATTTCCTTGGTTACCCCGTGAAAACGAAGAATTACCGTAACCCCTGGAGTGACCCCTAGAGTTACCTCTATAACTACCCCTGTTACCTCGGTAATTTGTATGTATGTTTGATCGTCCTCTTTGACCAAAATATACTGTGGCCTCTGAACTATTACTACTGCATGAAGCTTCTTCATCTTTCGCCGCACGTATTGTGTCTTTTAAGGAAGAATAATTTCTGGCTGATAAAATGGTACTAAGTTGACGATTTCGCAAGCCGTCGGTAAAACTCTTTATGGCAAGTTTTTCATTTAGTGGCCGCAAGATTTTATGTGCCGCCTGATTACCGTCGGCCTGTGATATTGTCAAATTGACAAACAACTCCTCAATTTTACTACCGTACTTACCAATGGACATTCCGTTTTGTCGCATCATTATTAACTCGTTATGAATGGAAGTGCTTGATTTCTTAGTAAGCAAATGGTCTCGCATATCTTTTATTAACGTTTCATAACTATCGTATGATTCTGACAAGCGTAATTTAGCACTTTCATTCAGACGTGTTTTTAACACAAAATTTATTAACATTTTCCTACCTTCATCTTGGAGTGTTGGGCCATATAGCTCTATGGCGTCAATCAAGGATTTGGTGATAGCCTCCTCACCAGTCATCACCGGCAGTAATGATACTGCTGTTTTAAAATCAAAAGAAGCCATGGTGTTTTGTGTTGTATTATTTTCAGAATTCACGACAGTGCACTCAGTTTGGGCACAAAAAAATTATATTTGTTCATAAATATTTTTTAAATAAATCGCAATATGATTGCACTTCTTCAAGAATTTCACCTTTTAAATTACTGAGCTTAATTTGGTCTAATATTACTAACATACAATCGTCAAAGTCACTGCGTAATTGATTGCCCTCATCTAATTTTCGCTGTAAAGTAGCACGAGTCCTTTTAGGGTAACTTAATTTTACAAGGTTATCTTTAATATTTTTTATTTTGGCACATATGTTCTTTATTTCTTCAGCCATCCGATTACGCAATAATTATTATAAGTAGATTATTATATATGATTAAAGTTAAATATCAGTAAATATTATGTAAAGTTTATAATTGTTCATTGTTTTCATGATGACGAGCAAAACCACTAGTAATTTGAGCACTATATGAGTAATGAAAAGTTTTCTCTTACCGATTCACTTAAACACTTTCACATTTTGTGTACACGGGGTCCTGACGGCGTTCGCACTCGTAGCACACGCGAGGCTCCCGGGTCGGTCGTCGCAATGATCGTCTCAAATTCTGCGCCAAGACTTCGTTACGAATCCAACTGTGGTGGCACCTCTTGTAAATCAAATATAGTCCAAATAGTCCAGCTACCGCCAGCATGGTGCAAATTAACATCAGCACGATACTTATATTGGATATGTGATAATCCGCTGCGTTAGACCCTGAGGAATTTTGGGTCAAAAATACCTCGTCCTTTTCTATGTTGGATCGACACATTTTTACTGATTTCACTTAACTTTAAAAAAATACTTTTGCTCTTCAATCTCGCCCGACCGAACTCCGGCAGCCCGCCAAAAATGGCAGGGTCGCCATGTAAGGTAGGGAGCTCGGGAGCATAAAGTAAACAACTGAATCTTAGCTATCTCCGTTTATTAATGAATGATTAAATAGGAATCATCAATATTTATACATACAAGTACAAATACATGCTACATGGGATCCTATGAGGGATCCATTTTTTCCTGTAGAAGTATGGAATACTAAAAAGAGAAATAAGGTGTAATGTCTAGAAAACCGTAATATTTTTACAAAGGTCAAAATTTTAGTTAAGATAGGTCATAGGCAGGTCTATCGACAGTTACACAGTAATTCATTATTTTTGGGACACTCCACAGACAGTACACGTATATACAGGAATAAACTATGAAAATAATAATCTTTATAGCACATGCAAAAAAAAGGTAAGGTAAGTTATTTATTCTTAGGAAGAAATGACGCGGATATTGAATAGTTGATGACTTTTTCTGACCTGTTGCACACCACAAAGTGGTCGGGATTCTTCGGCGTCAGCAGCAGAGAGTTGACAGGCGGCTCGCCGCCGCCGAGCGGCTTATGCGTGGCGAGGCACTCGCCGCTGCGCAGCGCCCACAGCTTCACCGTGCCGTCCGACGAGCCGCTCAGCACGCCGTGCCCGTCCGGCGTGAACACTGCCTCGTTCACGAACGATGTGTGCCCGCGAAACTCTTTCAGCACCTATACTTGGAACGAGCAGAGATTTGTAAGTATTCTTGTAACGAAATACATGAAGAAAATTTTGACGAAGTAAACAATACTCTCTCCAAAGTATTGAATTGGTTCACCACCAATAACTTGTTACTGAATGCTAGTAAAACTAAATGTATAAAATTCACTTTGCCTAGTGTAAAGCAACTTACACCAAATATTGTACTAAATGGTAATAATCTAGTCTTAATGGATTCCTCTGTATTTTTAGGCATTACACTTGACAAAATTACAGTGGGGACCTCATATTTAATCCCTAGCTGGGAGGCTAAGCTCAGCTGCCTTTGCAGTTAGAAAAATTAGGTATCTGACTGATGCTTAGTTACTTCCACAGTATTATGTCTTACGGTCTTCTCTTGTGGGGTTCTGCTACAGACATTGAAAGCATATTTATTTTGCAAAAAAGAACCATTCGTGCTGTTTATAAACTTAGTCCTCGTGACTCCCTGAGAGAGGTCTTTAAGAAAATCAACATATTAACTGTGGCTTCTCAATACATTTTTGATAATATAATGTACGTCCGTAAAAATTTTAATAATTTCATGAAGAAAAGCGACATTCACCCATATAACACAAGATTGTCGTTCCTAACTTCAGATTAGTTAAAACTAGTAATTCGTTTATGGGAAATTGTATAAAACTCTTTAATAACATACCACACAATCTTGTCGAATTCCCGGTTGATAAAGAAACACGTTAAAAATACGCTTATGTCTAAAGGCTATTATAAGGTTCAAGACTATCTAAACGACACGAATGTGTGGTCCGTCCAGCCTGCACCGACTGATGTACTTACCTTTGATGATTTTGATTTTACGGCAGCTAGTGGTGACTGAGTTTGTTCCGGCGTTTCTTCTCAGCACTTGCCTAATTGTCTGTGTTCTCTCTCGAAGCGCTGGTAGGGCCCAAAAGATAATGAGACATGTTTCGGCCCTTTCAGGGCACTTTTTTTTTCACTGTATATTTTGACGTTCATAAGTGTAATTTCATGACCTAAATTGAAATAAAGATTTTGAATTTGAATTTGAAAAGTACTAAAGCCTATTGGACTAACGTATGATATCGATTCCAAAAAAATATCCCGCTTTGCATGAATTGTATACGGTGACTCTACGGAAACTCAAATGTTACTTAGTAGTGAAGTGTCGGTTGCACGTCGGGCTCGCCTTCAAAGGGTCTTACCAGAACCTCCAGCTGGAATTTTAGAGATTTATTTTAACAGTCGGACGAAGAAAATGAAGCTGTATAGGCAGCAGCCGTATAGGTGGTACGGAATTCAGGGCTACTTTATTTCATCCAATAATTTAATATATGCGCTGTTTTGTATGTTTTATTACGTCATAATCGTCGTCTGGTTCTGAGCAGCATTTATACGGTATTCATTTTTAGCAAAAGGAAGAAAATGTTTTACTTCGAAACCGATATTGATAGATTTTCTAGTATATTTTCTAAAACGATTCCAGAGAATTTATTCATAAATGGAGTGTACCTACCGGAACTATAGAATGTAGTAGGTAGAATCTTGGTTAATTAACAGATTATATGATTTTTATCCAATTACAGCAAAGCGAGGAGGCTATGACGATTTATTGGTTAATTTTTGGCGCTAGTAGGTAGTATAACTTAGATGGCTTATACTGACTGATTGAACCGTATTCAATGAACGTGGTTTCGGCACACTATAAAAAAGTGACAAAACGTTTTGGGCGAAGTTTGAATAATATGTTAAATACATTTTAATTTGTGGCTCAATTCCCGACTTCAGACGAATTAATGATATATTCAAATATAGTTCGTAGTGACCGGTCAAGCGAGGCTGTCTTAAAGGAAAATAAAATAAGGTTCAAGGAATAGCAGAAAGTTGCAGATGATGAAGAGGGGATGAAAGAAGAGAAGAGGAATGAGTACATTAAAATGAAGAAAAAAACGAAGAGAGCAGTAGCTGAGGTAAGCGCAAATTAAACTACAGTGATTTAGATAGTCCTGCAGGTCAAAAACATCTATATTAAAAACACAAAACAAGAACAAGAGAACACATGTACATTATAGAAAAGACTGGCGGTCCCAGCGAACTTCATTTCGCCCCCAGCCCAGTCCCGCCCCGGCCCCGTCCCGCCCCGGCCCCGTTTTATGGGAATTTTCTTTGCTATAAACCTTTCGTCTTCGGAGCCCGAGACCTTTCCAACGAATGCAAAACCGCAGAAATCGGTTCGTGCGTTCTGGAGTTATAGCGTCAGGAAGGAAAATCCGACTTATTTTTATATAGTAGATGAAACATAGGATTAGTACGTAATAAATAAAGTCATGTCACTAAAAGAATGATGAGTATGAATGTAAATGGCTGGAAGGGAAGAGGACGACTGAAAAAGAGATGGATGGACTGTGTTAAAAATTGTGTCGATGCTTCAGTGACTAGTGAATCGTGAAGTATCGTGAAAGTAGAATAGTGTTGAAGCGAAAAATAGTCTGCGCCGACCCCAGATCAGTTTATATGGGGTCGGCGGTTAAGAATGATGATTCAAATATAGTTCGTAATCACCTTGCCGGACTTGAGGCCGTGGATGCGCACGGTGCGGTCGAAAGAGGCGGACAGCAGCTGCGAGTTGTCGCGCGCGAACTGCAGGCACGTCACGCCCTTCGCGTGCGCGTGCTCGAGCCGCCGCTGCACCTGAACAACATAAATACGAATTAACAACAAAACCGACCAAGTGCGGGTCAGACTTGCACACCGAGGACACTAAAGAGGAGGTCACTAAATATATAATAGTACTACATACAGAACGGACACTCCCCTCCCAAGTCTGACTTACCTCACTATCGCGCCAGAATTAGGGTTCTCATTGAGAGTCCGTCAGTTTTACAGTTTTTTGCGCATTTGGGAAATTCATTTTAAAATAGCACTAAAACGAGCAGCAGCATTGAGATACCTTTTTTTTTAAATAGCTTCAATGTATTTGAGTTCTCAACAAATTGATGCAGCTATCACTGCTTTCGGTCTATACATATACAGGGTGTTCCGTAAGTAGTGGTTCAACCGAAAACCGTAGATGGATGAGGTCATGATCTATCAGAATAGGCCAACATGGGTTAAGAAAAGTCTCATGGTTTAAGAGTTATTTAATAAATCATATTTTTTCAAAAAAAATTACTTACGTCACTTTCGTTGTCACCATTGTTTTAATACTGCGAAAATTAATGTTTGTTGTGTAGCCAAAACCTTTTTTCATCAATAACTTCAATAGTTTAGTCAGAAAATGACAAAATTTTTAATTTGTATTTTTGGCGTAGTAAAATATTTGAATCACCTTATTTACAACGATTTATCTTTAAACGTAGTTTTTGTACATTTTAATTTACACTCATCTCAATAAATGTTCGAATGTCTACCAGACAGAGCAATACACAGTCTAGCACGGCGTCTGGAGTTCCTTTTTAAACTGTTCAACACAAAACGATTTTGTTTAACTGACTCGAAAGCACTATTCTCTGTCATCTAAGTCGTCAACGTTTGTTTTACACCAGTATACCGACACAATACGTTTTACGTGTGGTTTACACCGAAATGCCGACCGGTGTCTCTGTTGCTCGCTATCGGTTCCCTCTCAAAGTAATCCAAGATATCTTCTTGCAGTCTTACATTAAGACCGACACGCCCTCCCAGACTTTGAGCGAGCCAGGGTTCATGAAACTGTCCATGATGATCACGGAGTCTCTGCGTCGCCGCGAGCATGACCGATCTCGAGGGTCATGGACGGTTCGGGAATTGCTCACAAAATATTCTACTAGCTGCACTCAAACTATTGTCAGTTATTGCATAACCTACAATCAATAACATTGTCACAAAACACGGACAAGTTGCGTAGGCGATGTTTTCGGCACAACTGAGATGTGAGCGGCGAGAACGAGAAAGCGCGGGCTGGGCAATAGAAAGAGATAGCTGCTACTTCACCACACCGCGGCAAGCCTGAGCAGCGCGTACGCGGCAAACACAGATGATGGCGGTGCCTTTGTGCTTTGTAGGTATCGTTCGTTCGCACGCTAGCAGGCGCGCGGCGTGGTGTCGGGGGCCTACTCTTAAATTCGATAGGGTCTACTTTGAAAACCGTGATTATTTAATAATAAATCGTCATGATCTTAGAACAACGACGTATTTGACAAAAATCCAAAATCGTTTTATTGCATTTTAGGTATTTAAACACCGAAAATTTTATTACCAATTAAGAAAAAAAATATTTTTCTTAATAGATCCGGAGAAACGCAGTAGCTACAATGACGTTTCTGATAAATGTCCGTAGTAAAACGACGTATATACGCATACGTCATGCGGACAACGTTTTGCGTCCGACGGATCCGCGCAAGTGACATTGTTCGTTGGACTAGCCTGAAAAGTACCAGGAACTCCAAGAAATGACTCCAATTCAATTAAATGTGTTTTACACACATTCAAAAGACAAAAATGTTAAAAACAAATTTAGCAGTCGGTTTTTATTACTTTTTATTTTTATCATACGTCACTTTTCTATGGCATAAGAATAAATTGATTAAAAGATAACTAGTTTTGCTTTAACGCAATACAAGTACTTAATATATCTTTTGTTATTGTTTTTTATTTATTTTATAAATAAATAAAAAATCGTGTCATATGTAGCAATACTGCATTTTTCTGTGTACATGACGCTGGCGGATGATCATATACGACGATATACTGTGGATATGTTATCGTATTTTAGTGTCGTAAGTGCACTTGTATCCATGTTCTTCGAGCACTGAATAATTTACGACATTGTACCTTTGAAAAAAATGGCAGTGTGTAAATATTTTTACAAAAAAATATTTTAATTGTAATATTATGGCATGTTTAAAGTTACTTTACTAGTTAAAATAATATTATTTTGTCTAGTTGACTTGTAAAAAAAAGTTTTTGGTAATGTATTTGCTAACCAACTCTGCAAGGAGAACGCCGAAATATAAAACGAATAGTAAAATTGTATGCCTGAAGAAAATCGCTTTTAGGTTTTCTTTGTTTTTGTAAGGATGTCTACTCTCATTTTTATGATTTGTTTTGTACTGAACATACCCAGTAGTTTGTGATAACAGTAACACATCGTCAGTTCAGACGTCGTCAACGGGAAATCACGTAATATCTTATAAATCAATTTATTTTATAGATTATTGCATAAATAATGTTGTACAAAGGTAAACTTAATGCTAAAAGCAATCTCTGTAAGTTAAACCTTTAGGTCAATTTAATCTTGATTAAAGTTTTTCTCTCTCTTATCAGGTAATTTAATAGAAAACAAATTAATATCATCGATACAAATGTACATTTTTTCCTGGAAAATGTTGTTATTATGTGAGAAAAATAAGTGTGCTTATAAAATTTGTTAAGGTACCCTTGGTTTCTCATGGATTCCTTTCTCAGACCCAGACCTAATTACCATGGGGTCGAATCGCAAGCAAAGGAAGTAGGTATACCATTGTCATTGAGTCAACTATTACATAAGGACCAGATAATGTTATGGCAAAGAATAACAGATTTTCTGTAAATAAAAAAACTCCAAATTGTATTCCCACCTACTGCAAACGCTTTCAAAACAAATGCTTTGGTACCTATTTGTCCAAACGCCAAGATTTTTCTCATTTTGAAACTGCATTGATGACTGTTAGCTAATTAGTTACCAACTCTGTTTTGTAACCTCCATCTTAATAAAACACCGGCTGTTATCAGTTATTATAACTAATTTTCTAATGGTTAGCGATCTAAACAATCGTTTAGATCTATATTTTATATTAGTTATTAATTATGGGTGTCTTAATAGGATCATAGAGGGTTATTATAAGTTTAATGCCCTTATATGCTTAAAAAGCCTATTGATGGTTACGAGAACTATTTTTTTTGGCTATCCTGTAAGTTTTCAAAATTATCTTAGTCTTACTCTACATAATATGCCGTACCTACCACTACATGATTTGTATGTTGTAAGTAAGTAAGAAAATTATAAACGTCTTTAAGATTTAACCAAAGCTTTTGATTCTAGGGTGATTAACTTTTATCAGGTTATTGGAACGGAGACTTTCCGTTAAGACAATTGTGTTTTTCTTCTCAAAGTAGTAAGTTAATTTATACCTACTTATACATATTTTAAAGCTGGAAAGTTTGTTTGAAAGAGCTAATCTCAGGAACTACTTGTTAGATGAGAAAAGTATTATTGTGTTAGATACCCTATTTATAGAGAAAACCTATAATACATCACGATATTACGGGAGGGAAGGAAGTGAAATTGAAAAGCGTGGACGTGGAAGCGTTGGACCGCTGTAAAATATAATTAAACCAGTTAGTTATTAAAATTGTTCCGCCACTGATTCAACTTTCTGCACTCCCAGGTGGATGATTGGTCGAGAATGCCCTGTACAACTAATAGTCCTACAAAATATTAATAAATAAAAAAAATATAACGGTTAATGTTTTAATTAAATCATAAATAAATAAGACTAAGAAATCCATTGACTTAATCTGTTTTCCTAATTGTAGTATGGCCTAAAATCATTGTTGACTAATACTGTTGTAACTATATGAAACTACTAAAATGCAAAATACTTTAATAAAAAAATAGTTTCCGAGTTCAATTTATAAAATAACAGTTAATATTATTTAAATACGACAAAATATTTAATGCAGTGTTCAAGTAGTTATAAGTTAAGTTTTGTCTGAAGTCAACAGATGGCGTTGTATCGCTTTACATCGCGGTAAAACTGTATTTTTCCGGACTAGTATTTATAAATTGTTTTGACGTAACAAAAAACCAATTACACAGCTCAGCAAAGAGTTTTATTGTGTCTCTGGGAAGTAGTACCACAAGGGAGCGACCATAGAGTTTGTTCACAAAGTCCATAGAAAATAGTCGTTTTGTATCATCTGACATTAGAATATCCGCAGAAAAACGTCGTATCTTACCATGAGTCACATTTTTATCCGAAGTAAAATGACGTATGTGATTTTTCTCAAAAACCAGCAAATATGGGCTTTTGATACCTATTCCATACTATAAAAGTCCTTTTAAAATTGACACATGCAAATTTGTATTGCCTTAGGTTATATGCGAAAAAAGTTATATAAAAATAACCGTTCAAAATATTTCAAATGGCCGTCCTGTAAAGTTTGACGAAATGCATATACGCCATTGTTCTACGATCACGACGAATGTAGTATTATGTACTTACATTCAGGGTTTGCGCTTCGTTCGGAGTAGGTTAGCCTGTGCAATCCAGTAGTTTTGCATTTCCATAAGTAGCTCATTCTGCACTCACTTTTTAGTTAGGGGCGTGGCAGCATGCATGCATGCATGCATGCATGCATGCCACGTCATGTCTCGAAATTAATTCTTGTAAAGGAGGGCAATCTAAAATTGTTACTTTTCCACTTCATTCCACAGATTAGTAAGAGTATCTTCATTCTATCTATATGTCAATGTCATCACACAGTAGTATGCTTTTTTTTTGCGGTATTTAGATTCCGCGGATTGCGTGTCGCCACGACAGCACAGAATATATAACCAGTGTTGTTTTTTTTTATGTATAACCGCCGCTGTGCTGCGTCCCAGTATCGAGGCTCCCGCTGAAAATCAGCGTCGTGATAAACATTACACATGGTTATCACGACTAGTGCTGAGCGGGAGCCGTTTTGATACACAATCATGTTTTTTATATTATAATTTTTATTATTTATGTATTGTTGTGTGTCAAATAAATGTTTCTTTCTTTCGTTCATAATAAAAAAAACTAATTTTATGGTATACGGTCTTTTTTTAGTGATTCATGATCAGAACAAGGTACATAATCACCTCTGAAAATTCCGCTCGTATTGAAATCAACGCCCTGTATAGAACACCCTGACGGTATTCCATTGGACTATAGTCCCCGACAACTAGCACCTCGGTCGGCAGAAAGCGCTTCCCTTGATCCTTTACGCCAAAGTATATTTTTAATGTACATTAGTTACACCAAACCTCTTGCTTATATTAACACCAAAAACAAGCCCCTAAACGACGTGATACTCAAACCGTCGTAATTTTTACGAGAAAGTAAATTTTTGTGAAAATAAAAACGATTATCACTGCCATATGGTGAGGTTTTGAAATTGACCCACATATGAGGTATTTTCCTCGATGAAATTCGTTGTAGATTTATCATTACATGGCTGGACACTCTGAATAAAGCATTAAGTCCGCCATTTGTACTTCATTTTGTTTGTGCAATAAAGAATATATAAATAAATAATAATATGTATATGGTTCGTACCTGTCCTGTGGAGACCTTCCAGACGCGCACGGCGCCGTCGTTGGCGCCGGCGGCGAGCGTGTCGCTGTCGCGCGCGAAGGCCAAACTCAGCACGGCCTCCTCCATGCTCATGTACTCCTCGTGCGCCTGGTAGCGCAGGTCCTTACGGATCTTCCCCGTCGTGAAGTTCCACACCTCGACCAGGCCGTCAACTGAGCCAGTTACTAGATACTGCCCGTCTGGTGAAAACCTATGAACATAGAATAGGCTAGATGACAAAATTTTAAAAACTCGATAATAAGCTAAGTAATAAGTTAGTCTATTAATTATTACAACCATAAAACTTGTTATTTCTGTAAATCAATAAGATTTACATGATTTAATTTGTGTTTATTTTTTTATTTTGAATTGCTCTCAAAATCGCTCCAAATATTCAGTGCTCCAAACTGTCATGGCGGCATGAGTGACGTCACTCATTAATTGTCAACCAGCCCTCTTGTATGAAATACTAAGCGATCCACCGTGACTTCATTCGACCATTTGCTTTTACTCCGTTTATACAGGTTGTTGGTTTGGTCAGCGACGAGCGACTCAGGGGTGTTTGTATAAACGATAACGATGCCAAAAAAAATATAAAATGTATATATATTTTTTAATGGAAAAATCGCTCGAAATCAATTTTTTCATTACGATATAGCGGGCGAGTCAAAACTATCAACACCAGGTCGCCTACTCGTAGCTTACTAACTACGGCCTAGTATTTCGTAGATACGCGCGAGCTACGCGCGAGGGTGATTATTTTTATTTATTATTTGAATTATTTGAAGAGGTTTTCTCGTATAAAACTTGAATATAATTTGAGGAAAATATCTTTTTTAGAATAAGCATAACTCATATTATCATCCCTAAGTCGCTCTTCGCTGACCAAAACAACACACTGTATAAGTTGTAGCTTGATGTGTTATTATAGCTTAAAACCTTACTGGATAAATTTTAATAAGCTCTCTTAACACATAAAAAAGTTATAAATCATATTTAATCGAACACACACATACAAAGGTGTAAATCGGATCGAATTGCTACCATACACAATTATGATGTTTAGGACGCTGAGCGGGAGCCTTTTTGATACACAATCATGTTTTTTAAATTATTATTTTTATTATGTCTGTATTGTTGTGTGTCAAATAAATGTTTCTTTCTTTCTTTCTTACATATCGCCCTCAGTGCGCGAGTCCGACTCGCACTTGGCCGGTTTTTTTCTCTGCTTTTTTTCTGTTTTGTATTTTGTAAATCATGTGTCATCATGGGTTTGTGTATGTTATTATTTTGTGAACTCGTTTAAATGTGTATGTGTGTGTGTGTTATTGCTTTCTTATTTTTCTAAATATTGGACATCAATCACATACATTGCTAATGCACTTGTGTTATGAAAATCAGAAACAACAGTGGTTGTGGTACCCTGTGGTACACACCAAAAACAATTTACAAAATTATGATACCTATATTAGGACCCGACCAGGAATCGAACCCGCGATCTCGATGTGGCGACGCCTTGAAACCCAACGTGCTTAGCCATAACAGCAGGGAGGAATTATTTATTAAACTTTTTACAAGCAAGCAAGTAATTCATGGGGAAAGTTACTTTTTAAGGATTTGGTTGCGGTCCACGGCCCGATCCATACTACAAAATTGACCGGATGCGGGCAATTTTGTATGGTCACGTGACGATCATGTCTCGTTATGAACGGGTTCCATAAGAGCAACATTTATTTATCAGAATTTCAAGTGGTTTGAAAGTCCGTCAACAAGTCAAGCTTGTTCCGTTATATCTTGGCTTAGTTAGACAAATCCGAAGCTGTGTCTCAGCCACGCTTGACGCGGTCTGGGGTCTAGAGCAAAATCCGTTTTTAATTAAACAAATAGTAAGTAATAATAATGAGTGTGAATTTTATAAAATTTGATTAATGTATTAATTTTAATGTAATTTAATTAATTGTACAACTTTAATGTTCCAAGTTAGCATGCCGCCTGTGGCTAAGCATGAGGTCTAAAAGAAACTCTGTAATCACATACAATTTAACCATGTTTTACGCAAATAAACATTCTATTCTATTCTAAAAAATAAATAAACTGCATTTAAAAAACTGACGAAAAAGCTTAAAATAAGGCATTCGTTTTCTATTTAGAAGAATTACAGCCTTACCACAAATCATTAAAACATAGTTTTAGGCACTGTTTAACAAGATTTTAAGAAAATCCTTACCAAAAATCAGTTTTTGGCGCTAAAACACTCTTTTAAACAGTGTTTTAGTTAAACACCCTCCCTATTTTATCTTGTGTTTAACCTTAAAAAAATATACAGATTAACATTTGACAACTTGACTTTTGTTTCGCGGTATTAATCAAATTCGTGTTTTCCTATAGAAAATATTATGGATGATTGATTTCACAACAATTGGTTTATTAGACTTACTTAATCAACAAACAAATATAACTATTTCGCGCCCCAGTACTTTATAGACATTAGACACTATTTTAGACATACTTTTGTAAAATATGTCTCAGCAACTTTATGACGGTTTGTGTTGGTATCCGTTTGTCTGTTCTGTTTTCTACCACGTCTTTCGAACTTTCTATAAGCTGTATAAGGATATCTTGAAATAAAATAAACAGTTACAATGCTATCACGTTTCCAAACCCAACATACGGCGCCTATGTAGTAGTTATTATTTTATTATCCATTTGATTTACATTTTCGTCTTTTGTCCAATTGTTCGAGCGATCTTTTTTTTTATTCATGTTGAAAACAAATTAGTCAATACACCAAAATACGACTTTATATAAATGAATTGAAAACGCGCTCTTTCTTTACAAACTCCTGTCAAAAAGTCAAAACAAATCAGATTCTTCTCATTCTTCTGTCATTACAACTTTTTTCTGTAAGTAGGGATGTAATTCGCTCGTCTGATTTAAATGGGCCTTAAATGTGTGTGTGTGTTTATGATGACCTAAATTAATAAATTCATTTTCTTTCTTTCTTTCTAAATAGAAGACGAATGCGTTATTTTAAGCTTGTAAGTCAGTTTTGAAATGAGAGTAATGCTTTGGACCTACCTAGCACACTCAACGTGTGACTTCTGTCCGAATTTGATGATCTTGGAGAGTTGCGTTGGGCACTGGTCGTCCTCTTCGTCCCTGATGGCTGCCTTACCGCGGAACAAATCAATGGTCGTACCTAAAATTTTGCAACAAAATATAAATATAGACACCAATTACGTAACATTCAAAATAGCAGGTGAGCCAGTCTCAATAGAAAAAATGCCAAGGCCTTTGGTTATAGGTTTTCAAAACGTCTTTATTAATAATATACTAATCTGGCCTCAAAGACGGCAGAGTTTATACAGGGTGACTTTGTAAACATTGGCAATATTTTAAACAATAACCTACTCACGATTTATAGTCCCTTCCACATATTTAAATGAAAATCAATTGATATAAAGTAGAGATAGGCCGAGTACTCGGTTAATACTCGGTACTCGGCGTACTCGGCAGGTTTTTTGATACTCGTACTCGGCCGAGTAACTCGGTTTCAATGCCGAGTATACTCGGTTTAAGTAAAGCCATATATTTTGGTAGAAATTATATAAACGACTGGGGAAATCTATCACAACCTCAATTATGATAATGAATGAGTAGAGACAAAATGAGGAAAACGTTAATAAAAATAATAATAATTATGTGAAATTTTATAAAGTTAGATTGTGTTGTGGTGGTGCAAAGCTCTCTGCACGTTTTAGTAACAGACAATTCCGTTTTTCTTCGTAGACTTTACCAGCCTCCGTAAATAATCAGCTGCGAATGGTGTTTGCAGGTGCTCATAGAAACACTCTTGTTGAGCGTGCTAGTTCTAAATACCTTGTTAGGGGCCCTGCCCACCACTCGAACGGACACTTGTCTTTTGCTAGCAAATTCTCTTTGAAATAGCGACCTTATTTAAATTTAGTAAATAAAATGTAAATTCATCATTGGCTGTAAGTCTTACATGTCTATATTTTATGTTATCATCATGCTGTGGATTTTGTAATACAAAAAAAGTAATGGGGCTTTTAGGATCATTGCGCTCTAGTGGCTTGATGAAAGCTTATTCTGCGCGAACCTGGTTTGTACTTGTTTACACATCCAAAACAGAAGTTTGATTGAACCGAGTTACTCGGCCGAGTACTCGGTTGGAAAAAAAATGAACCGAGTAATACTCGGTACTCGGTACTCGGCAAAAGTGCTACTCGGCGCATCTCTAATATAAAGTATCATATGATGAAACTGAGAAAAATCATATCAAACACTTTAGAAATGATCATTGCTTCAAATTAAACGAATAAATTACAGTTGAAGACTTTGTTTAAGATTTTAAAAATTTACTTATTAAAAAAATATGTAAACGTATCAATAATTACTCCGCCTAAACGGGAATCGGAGTAATACTGTTAGATTTTTAATATGTGAAAGGGACTATGAATAAGAATAAGAATATATTTATTACCATAAAATGACAATCCATGTTACAAAAGTTATGGCGGTCTCTGCACTAAGCATGGTTGCTTGTATTGCATGGGCCAAATAAATCTTACAAGGAGAGGTTTAGCTTTTATGGCACTTGGTCGGCAGAACGCCTTCCTTACATGAAAAGTTGAGTTTTTTAGACAAATTAAATTTGCAAAGAATACTAATTAATTAAAATAAGGTAAAAATATAAAACGCTATTTTATAATTTTACCTTATTTTGTAATCATGAGTTAGTTCATAGTTTAAAATATTGCCAATGTTTTCTAAGTCACCCTGTATATAAACTATTAGATATAGACTAAAGCACAATCCAGGACCAGCTTCAAGTTCTAGATTCATTTTAAAATAGGTATAATAAAGTAATATTGGATTATACAGTCCGTTTTTCTTCACTGGTCGAATATTGTAAACAAACTTGACATCTTTTTTAGCTAAAATATTTCTTTCAAAATAAGATAAGCACAAAACTTACAACATACACAGCTAATTCATCTTTCAACATTTTCATAATTTTTTTTCATGACCTATATTGAACAAAATGTTTATCCCTAAGGAGTAGAAAGGCGAAAGTTGTACAGTACAGACAGTTGTACAATACTAGGTAGAATTACTAGGTAGGGGAAGCTACTAGGTTCTAGTACCACTCACCTGGCGGCAGCAGCCCCTGGTGCTGCTGCCACTTGAGCGCCTGCCCTAGCAGCGCGAGCAGGCGCGAGGAGGGCACGACGGAGACCTCGCCCGCCAGCGCCGCCGCGATGGCCGCGCGCCTCCGCTCCTTGCCGCCGCCGCTGCCGTACGCCTCACGAGGGTCGAAGTACGAGCGAGCCACTAGGTTTTCTGGGGAAACATGACATCAGCCACACATTCACTGAATAGTTTCATACTAACCATATAAGGAACACAAAATATAGCGCGAGTCGGACCCGCGCACTGAGGTTTCCGTACCAACCTTAAACTGTCCACTTACTTCAACAATATTTATTGACAGCAAAAATAACTTTTTTCTTCATAGTGTTTGTTTGTATGGAAGAAAAAGTTATATTTGCGTTACATTTAAGTTATATTTATATATATTTTTTATCCTATATTTTATATTTATATATTTATTTACAAGTTAGATACGCCCATTTTACCACTTCGGAAGCGTCTCAAATGTTAGACTTTTAGAAAAAATTGTTTTAAAAACCTCAATGTCATTTCAAAGGACCTATCCATAGACAGCCCACACGTATAGGTTTCAGTAAAAAATTTTTTTTAGGTTTTAGTTTCATGTTTGGCAGCCCCCCCCCCCCCCCCCCCATCCCCTCCCGCTCGCTCGTTTTCGACAAATTCGTGGACAAACATACTTACGAAATTTTGCACACGTGTTTGGAAGCCTTAATAGTCACACATACTAATTTTTTTCAAATCCCAACGATATCAGATACGTACACATTTAATTGATTTGCTCCTTTTTTGAAGTCGGTAAAAACTTTAAATAAGCAAAATAACTCTAGCGAGATCTTTTTATCATTATTTCTACAAACAATTTTAGGACTAAATAGTATTTTTCTTTGGAAAAAACAAATAAAATATCTTCTAAAAACAACGTGTCACGACACTAAAAATTTGTACCTTACATGTACACTATGTACACTAATATTATAAAGAGGAAAGATTTGTACCTATTTTTGTATGTTTGTATTGAATAGGCTCAAAAAGTACTGATCCGATTTAAAAAAAAATTCACCAATAGAATGCTAAATTCTTCCAATTTGACATAGGCTACATTTCATTTTGAAAAAAATTAAGGATCCTTGGTAAAATTTGAACAATGTAACCGAAGGTGTAGAAAAATGAGTCTTAAAATGTGTTTCGTCGAATGCGCTGCCGAAACTATTAGCGATAGAACAAAATAATGTACTACAATATTGAAGAACATCGTTATGTCTACAATAAACTCCGCGGTAGCACATATCCAACTATTGTAGTTACATAACTACAAAAAAAAATTTAAAATGAAAAAAGGAAAACAGTTGTTGTAGTGACATCACTACAACAACTTTTTTCATTTTAAACATTAATGAAAATGCTAACCAAATTCAAACCATGCTATTTATGTGTTTATATTAATCCTTATCCAAATAAATTACTTTATGGTCAAGACCATTTAACTACCTATAAAATAGTTTTTATATTATTTAAATTGGACTTTCCATTCAAAAGATATTACGAATTAAAAAATCAAACAGTAAACAAAACCGCCATAGCGCCGTGGCCGTTGTTTGCGATGCAGTCTGAAAAGCGCGGCGGGCGGGGTGGAGGGGTCACTGAAATCTACTATATAAAAATAAGTCGGGTTTTCCTTCCTGACGCTATAACTCCAGAACGCACGAGCCGATTTCCAAGGTTTGCATTCGTTGGAAAGGTCTCGGGCTCCGTGAGGTTTATAGCAAAGAAAATTCCCATAAAACGGGACCGGGGCTGGGGGCGAAACGAAGTTCTCTGGGACCGCTATTTTTTTATACAGGGCAGTAATCAGCGGTCTGTGTCCAGTGTAATCCTGCAATCTTGAAAAGGTCGTTTGTTCATATTGTCGGTGGACATTCTACGCTACTCTTATGGTCGAAGCGAAGGGTGTCCAATCTGGAATTTTCTGCAAACTTTTCGCGGTGTTGTTGTTGATGTTTATCAGTGGACGACCTTTGAAGTGTTGAAGATGATGATGGGGTAGATCCCTATTCCCTCCATAGAACTGTCCCTTTGAATTCAAGAAATAAGAGTATTCGCTATGACCATATATAAGCTAAGTTCAAGTTCAAACTCTTAAGGTAGCGGGAGAAGACTTGAGGGAATTTTGCTTCTCCCACAGCCTGTATGTGGCATGATGCTGTGTAAGCGCACAGAGTAAGGCTACTCACAAGACCAGGCGGTCTTTTTAGCAACCGAAAGAAATATGATTGACAATAGGCGTAGTATTTCCATTTCGATGTTAAATAAAAAGATAATGTCCCGATGTAAGTTTGACCAGATGAAAGACCAGGCTACGTGCTGTGTGTACATAAAATATAACACTAAAATTTATTTATATACGCATATATTTTAAAAAATGGATGTTTATGTTTGAACACGCTGATCACAGGAACTATTCGTCCGGATATAAAATATGTTAGATACATTGTTAGATAGCTTATTTATCGGGGAAGGCTATAGAAGTCAATTAATGCGTACTTATAGGCTTACAAACATTTTTGCTACGTTCTATAGGAACGAAGTAAAACTAAGACGCGCGTACGAAGTCGCGGGCGGGCCGCTAGTACATCATATTTGAGGTCTTATGTTTTAATTTAAATACGTCTTTGGAATGAAACCTTCAGTTCGTTATTAGCGCGTGAATTTGAATAAACCAAAAAAAGTTATATTATATGTGATTGCAACTATCAGCTGCTTTCCAGAAAACTATACTGCCGGGACTGCCAAAAAGGATCGTGCGGCTGTCCCTAATTTTTAAATAAAAATGTATGCAAACACTTTTTGGTCTAGCAATTCGGCTCAAATTAACAACACCACCACTGGCATTGAACTACTACGGAAGCAAATTAGCACTAGAAAAACTTCATTAAAAGAAAGTAAGACTACATTTTTCTCTTGAAATATTGCATTTAGAAGAACGAACGATATGTTACAATTTTATTAAGAAAAAGTTAAAAATCTTATCGAATTTGAGTTAATTTATTCTATAAGGTTGTGCCTAGTCAATAAAGCCAAAAATATTGGGCTCTCAGTTCAGACGTTATGACCTTCATTGTACTTCTTAACAATTAACTTTTAAGTCATTTTTTCTTTTTATGTGATTCAGGTGTATCTAAGTAAATTTTGTTATAGTAGTAATTTTTATTTGGGGGCTACCTAGATATACCGCCATAAATCTATAATGTCATGTTCAGAAATTCTTAACTAAATCCTCAAATAAAAAATATAAAACCAGCTCAAATAAAAAATTAGGCTGTGCCACCAGCTCGATTGAGGGCCCAAGTTATCTATACTAATATTATAAAGCTGAAGAGTTTGTTTGTTTGTTTGAACGCGCTAATCTCCGAAACTACTGGTCCGATGTTATATAGCCTATAGCCTTCCTCGATAACTGGACAATCCAACACAAAAAGAATTATTCAATTTGAACCAGTAGTTTCGGAGATTAGCGCGTTCAAACAAACAAACAAACAAACTCTTGAGCTTTATAATATTAGTATAGATAATAATTTAGCAAACTTTATTCAATATCTTTTGAAATTTTTATGGAAACAATTTCTACACAACGCAACGGGACAAAGTGTAGCAAAATTGGGTCAAAGCTATGTTAAGGAAATAATTATTCCAGCCGTGATCGCGCGATCTTGACGCACTCATACGTAGTGGTTCTATCCTCTTTGGCACATTTGGTCAATAAAATTGCTTTCATCCTATCCTACTAATATTATAAACAGGAAAGTTTGTGAGGGTGGATGTGCGTTTGTTACTTCTTCACGCAAAAACTACTGAATAGTTTTTGATGAAACATGACAAAAATGTAGCGTTTACATTGGAATAACACATAGGCTATATTTCATAAGGATATACATTTTCATAGTGAAGATATGACGATGAATGTTAATGAAGCCGGAAGAAATATGTAATTTTAGATGTATTTTTGCGTACGCTGCAAAAACTGTAAGAGTTATTAAGAAGAATTTACTTACGTAAAAATAATAATGAACGAAACGTCTTTGTAGATATTTATGTTCCGTTTTCACTCAAATAGGTAAACCTTTAAAAGAAATCTCCATCGGAGTTATAGTATATTCGACCAATCTAAACGGAGATGTGCAAATCTAAACGAGGTAAAATTTTTTTTTATGGAAAATCTCACATGACGCGGGTGAAACCGCGGGGGGCTGCTAGTACATAGTAAGTTGATAGGAAACCCTTTGTGCACAAGTCCTACTCGCATTTGGCCGGGTTTATTATTATTGTGCATAATTTTCGTCAAGTTTTAGTTAGTTTTAAATTTACTTGCAAAGTTGCGGAATATAATTTTCTCTAATTGGACCTCCAGTTGGATGTGAAAGTATATAAAAAAAAGTTATTAAACAAGGCCGTTGCATGGATTGTTTTGAGTTTGGGGTATTACTCACCCAGGTGAATGTATCGGTCAGGCTCCTGCTGCTTCATGAGCAGGCAAGGGTGCGTCTGTCGCAGCAGCGAGCGCGCCGCGCCCAGCTCACGCAGCTCGATGAGCTCCAGCACCACCTGCTCATACAGCTCCATCAGCTTCTTGTCGGGCAGCTTCAGTGAGGCCGTCGCCTTCAGCACCGTGTCCCAGTGCCCATTGTTGATATCCGCGCAGAATCCATCTACACTGTCTACAGTGTTCAGGGATACACCTGTTTCCTCCTGACAAATAATTATTATTAAGGTGTATAAGGGCAACTATTTAGGTGTCTATAAAATGGTGAAAAGTGATGAAAACTACATGCAAATCTTCGATTTGGAAAGAAAAAGCCAGTTAGAAACACACGTTACTTCATTTGTGTGGAATGCGATTCATGCAGCCTTAAAAAAGCTACCTACGGTAGGAAGGAAAAACTCCTTTAAAAAACCGGCCAAGTGCGAGTTGGACTCGCGCACTGAGGGTTCCGTGCCAACTTTAACTGAATTAGGGATTTTTACTTCCACTAAGCCAAAATACCACAACGGTTGTTGAAGGTGTACTATATCACAGAATATATAATAGTACTACATACAGAATGGCCACTCACCTCCCCTCCCTAGTCTGACTTACCTCACTATCGCGCCGGAATTAGGGTTCTCATTATGCGATCGCCTAGCGGGCATGCCACGCGCATGTTTGCGACGTTAACGGAAGAACAATGTTTATATTCTCAGGAGATGCCTAGGTACTGTGCAGTGTACGGGTGTCTTTCGTCCTCGAGAAATGACTTCGATAGAAGCTTTTTTCGTTTCTCAAAAGATGAGAGACAGTTAGTAACTTCATACAAAATATGCAACCATAACTAACCTATTCTAACTATTCAGTTACAGTGAACAACTTTAAAAACGTTAGGTGAAGGTAACATTCTTTAGAATTATGTGAAGTTTTTAATTTATTTAATTTTTTATTTTATAGTATCTCTACTGCGTTATGGTATAATAATATGGGGGAACAGTATGGACATTAATAGATTATTTGTGGCTCAAAAGAAATGCATCAGGGCTATGTGTGGGATTCTATCCGGCAATTCTTGTAGACAGGCCTTTGCACAGCTTGGCTTACTACCACTACCTGCTCTGTACATCTACGGAATTTGTTGTTTTGTAAAAAAAATAACGAACTGTTCTTAAAAGCCAAAGAAAGAAAAGCAAGACTTCAAAGATATCCAGTAAACTAGTCTTAAACATCATTCCAAAATCAGAAAAATTTAAAAGGAACTGTACTTTTATGTGTGTCTAGGTATACAATAAAGTTCCGTATGATATAAGAAATCTGACCATTGGTGCTTTAAAGGCAAAGTTGTATAAATGGCTAGTGGACAATAATATTTATGACATAAAAGATCTATTGAACCGTAGATTCTCTCTGAATCTGTAATTGCTATGTTTAATCTGAGATTCATTCATGTCATTATTAAACAGTGCCATGACATGTTTATATATTTTTTTTTATGTTGTAAGTTTTCATTTTGCTGGACATATTGCTAGGAATGTTAATTTGATTGCTTGACTTGACTTTGTATTAATATTTGTATGCTAATAATTTGGCAAGACATGTATGTGCTCACCTCTGTAACACCTTTAAACCGTGTGCTTATGCAAATAAATAAATCTAAATTTAAAATAAAACTAGAATACCCCATGATATTCAAAACTAGTGGTAAAAAATAAAATCAAACCAAATTTAAAAATACTAGCACTTACCTGCAAAGTCTGCAATGTTTTGGTAAGATTCGATTCTTTCAGATATTGCTGTATGAGCCGGATCACACTGAAATTACATCGAAAATGAAAAGAACCACCAAGCAACCAAACTACTATTATCGACTTGAAGCTTTTAAGCCTACTTACTCGGCTGATTCAATTTCAATCGACATTTTGTTGGTAAGGGGTAAATAACGATAAGTTTATAATACAGATACTCTTACATACAATATTGTTTTGTTTTTACTTTAAAAAATGTCAAAATACCAATTTAATTGAAAATAACCACACACAACAAAACAAACAACACTTATTTTTCTTATTCCTCTTCTTCGTCACAGAACTCACAGATTAGTAAGAGTAGTATGTGTTCTTCGTTCTTCTCATTCTCGTTCTTCTCATAACTGTGGTTCTTCTTTTACAATTTAAATGGCGACGAATCAGCGTCTTACTCAAGCGTCCAATTTTTTATTTTTTTTTTATATACAAGTTTTACGTCCTTGGATCTAGCCATACAGACAATTCTTCATTTTTGTATGTTCATTATTTACACTGAACACTAAAACTAACACTTAACTAGCCTAGCCTAACCTAATACATTAAAATGCGATGTTGGTTCGCATTACAATGCTCAACAAGGGAGTTTAGCACAGGAGAAGCGATCTGAATCAGAGAACGCGCATTCCGGGATCCAGAACGCGCTTAACTTTATTTCTCACTTTGTCTTCATTGATTTCTTCCGTAGCACACTATTATGTTGCTTCCAGCACAAAACCACAATAATTTACTCGAAAAAACCAACAAATAAAATTTATACATATAATAAAACTGTAAAGTAGGTGAATTCTGTACATTGCATATTTTAAAAAAAATTGCATTGAGGGGGCTTCTTACATGTAGATGTAATAGATACCAAAAATATTTTTTTTGAATTTTTTGTCTGTCAGTTTGTTCGAGCTAATCTCAGAATCTATTGGACCGATTTTGATGGGGCTTTTTTTATTTGACTCAGCATCACTTGGAAAGTAAACTAGGATAGAAATAATCACGCCAATAGACTTAGGGGGTAGGCAGGAAACTGAATCTCAGCAACTTCTGGACCGATTTTGATGGGGCTTTTTTTATTTGACTCAGCATCACTTGGAGAGTAAACTAGGATAGAAATCGATGTTAGTGTCGGTGTCTGTGATTAGATCTGGAAATCATTTTGTTTGCTGACCGTGTCTTTCCTGGGTAAGCTTTTTGCAGCGGTAACCGACATCCACGCGGGCGAAGCCGCGGGCGACCGCTAGTGAAGAAATAAAGTCCATCTTCCTCTTCTCGTTTCCCGCGCTAAACTCAGCGTCCAATTTTTCACGTACAATCTTCTTTTCAAATGTCATTTTTAAAGGGGTGCTCATATACAGACCTTGTCAGGGAAACTAAGCTCAGCTGCTTTTGCTGTAAGGAGGATTAGGCGTTTGACTGATGTGGAAAGAGCTAAGTTAGTTTATTTTAGTTATTTCCATAGCTTGATGTCCTACGGAATTTTTTTTTCAGAAGTTCAGGTTCCTACAACCATTTTTTCTAAAAGATTAACGTTTAAGATATAGACGCGTCTAAAGTGGTAAAATAGGCGACAACGAAACAGTCGAAATGAAAAATAGTCCAAGTTTTACATAACAATAAAACTTGTATTATTAGCAGAGACGATGCACAGCATCCTGTGAGAGATGCGTCTACTTCCGCCTAGCCTAATTTCCGTATCCTGCTGGATAAATAATTATTGGTTTAATTTGACTTACATCCGTGTCCGCCATTTTTAGTCACCTGGGTGGGGTCGAGTTATCTCGAAGTTTCCTCATAGAAGTCTCGCCAGGAGGCCTTAATGGGATGCTGTGCATCGTCTCTGCTAATAATACAAGTTTTATTGTTATGTAAAACTTGGACTATTATTCGGCATGTGACGATGCACAGCATCCTGTGAGAGATGTGTTTATTAGCTCCTGGTGACTATTGAACGACGCTATGTGATAAAGAGTATGGTAGACTGATGATTGCAGCTTTTGAAGATATCTGTAAAACGCTAAACGATGATTGTTAAATGAAACGATGATGAGTGATTAATGGGTGCAGTAGTAAGCACATTATTATTGCCAAGTATTAATGCGTAAAGGTTGATAAGGCAGACTACTATTAACATAATTTAAATTATTTCTTTATCAATAATAATCAAAAATAAATGTTATCTAACTGAAAATATATGCAACGTATAACGACATCTTTCATTTAATTGTCTAGTACATGAAGTTGCAAGAGCGATAACTTTCGCTATCAATTATTTTTATTGATATGTTTTAGTTTTGAAATATGTCTAAGTTAAGTGATTATTAACTTGGATTAATGGCCTAGACAAATAACTATTTTAAGATATTAATGATGAATGATGTCTCATTGTGGTACAGGTTCGAAAATTATATGCATTTTGAGGGACCGAAACCTTGTGGGGAACGGAAAGTACCTGGAAGGCCAAGATGGATTATATTTGTTACCTACGTATTGGTAGGCTTAAAAAACAGTCTGATCTGTATGAATGTATTATGAAGGCAAACTTGTTTCATTACAATGATATATTGAGCATGAGGTTTTGAAATCAGACTGATCCGATTTGATTGAATATTTAGGTTATGTGCAAGCCTGCCAGCTTTTGAGGCTAAATTTAAAAATGCCAGCTTGAAGTATGATAAGGAATCAAATGTTTCAATTAGGTAAAGCATTAGTGTGTAAAAAATGTCGGCCGGGCCATGCTGATTAGGTAAAGATTTGTTATTTAATCAGATGGTTTAAAACATGCCTAAAGCTTAGATTTGAAATCTTCCTTTTGCCAATAGAGGGTTAATATGAATGACTTTATAAATGCAAATTTCAAAACATGGAGGAAAGTAAGTTTGCCACCAAGTTTTAGTCAAGTTTTAAGATACACTTTAAAAATTGTTTTCTCAGTTCATGAGGGGTTTGGGTGTATACCTTTTTTACAGGACTTAGTTATATGGGTTACATAATTTTGGCTTTCAAATGGGCCTTGTCCTGCAGTACAGTTCTGGGCAATCGGATCTGACCTGTGGCCGTGTGTACTGTGTTTGTATGGAGGGAGCGAGAAAAGATGCCTCACCACGTTGCAGGAGGTGGTAGTCCCGAAATACAAAGTAAAGTGTTTGTAGGTGTAGTTATTGACCGCAGGTGTGGCTGTAATTACACCCCCCCCCCCCCTTTCTAAAATTTAAAGAATTAACGTAAGATGTGTTCTAACTAAACCTTACATGACCTATAATTCTAGCGCAGAGGTTGAAGTTAATGATTGATATCATTGTAAAAATACCTCTGGTCACGTCTTGCTGTCGTCTTACTGGATTATGAAGTGAAGAGACACAGAGTGCACTGGTGTATTGTGCGTACGCTTGTGCACTTTTGATTTCAATCAGCTTCGTTGTCGCCTTAACAAGATATCGAGTTCGGGTAAATATTCTGTTTAACTGGGCCAATGTGCGAGGGTTTGTGTGCTATTAGCAGTTCAGAGAGTGAGCTTTTGCTGTGGGGTAGGCTCATACTTTTCTCGTGTACTTAAGGAGAATTTTCAATTTAATGGTAAGTTATGTATTTCATCTGAATCATTCGTATTTTTTTATGGCTTTTGATGACACACAGCAATTGTAATGCCCGTGCATTTCGAGGTTGTGCATTTCGAGGTTGCGCACTTCTTAAGTTATTTTGTTGCACGTCCCTTGAGTACTCATTTCGACTATATGACATTTACTTTCTGTATACCTAATTGCCAGCCCAATAGTATCGAATAATATGCTATGATTTTTACTTTCGTTTTCTTAGTTGGTATTTAGAGTAAACAGTAGTACCTTTTCTGAACTAGGTATTCGGGAATCTTTTCCGAATTAAGAATCTACGGCTCCGGGTCATAACGAGGCTTCGATTAGTAGTTATGAGGGCCTTTTGAAGGGCTCAGTTAGTATGAAAATTCATGGTACGGTAAGGGCAAATGGCAAAGGTAGGCTGAGGGCGATAGACAATTTCAGTCAGTCCGAAAATATTGCACAACCAAAGTTTGTACAAAAGGTGGACTAAACGCCATATGACACAATATCAGGGATAAGCGTTCAGCTCATTAGCGTCTGCTCGGTTTTTTTTTTGAGATTATATCAGAAATTGACTTGCTTGTGAATGCATTCTAAGGTAGACTAGAGCTGTTGAATATAGCACGGTGTGGATGAGACATGCACCGGCACAGATGTAAACGGCAGACCGTGTTACTGCACTGTAATTCGACTGGTCAGTTGATTTAAGCAATCAAAGGAAAACGTGCTGGGCTATTGAATGATATACGGGATTGGTGAGGCAATCACCGGCATGAAATTGTTCGGAAGAATGTGTGGTGAACTTTCAACTATTGCGCGGAGTTGCTAGGCAAGTACCGGCATAAAAGTGAACGCCTGTCGCGTCCCTAGCGGATTAGTTCGATTTCTTAGATATGTCTACAAATAAATGCGACAAAGACCACTGAATATTGTGCGGAGTTGGTGAGACAAGCACCGGCACGGAATACAAGCAGGACTGATAAATACTGTACGATGTTGGTGAGACAAGCATCGGCGTGGAGGTGATGTTAATGTGAGCAAGACCATTGATTATTGCGTTGAGTGGGTGAGGCAAGCACCGGCACTGAATGTAGACAGGATAGTTGAATATTGCACGATGTTGGTGTGACAGACAAGCATCGGCGTGGAGGTGAATGGCAGATGCATCCCTGTACTGTTATAAGTGTTAGGTTGGCTTACGCAGCCTGATGCTAAGGTGCCACTGCGTCCGATACGCTCGGAAGCAGCCTCCTAAACTGCACTGAGATAAATTGCAGATGTGGCTCTGTAATCATTGCCATTACGATGATCGCAGTCTGACAGGTAGATGCCGCTGGCCCTTGTACGTATGAGGCCAGCAATCGTAAGAATACTCAGATGTGATGAGTTGCGTAGCACTTGCGTTACGTCAAGCGTTAGGACTACGAGTAGTTTGAGTAGTGATAGAATAAGTCAGGCTTCGAGGAACACTCGAGGGCCTCTCAATAATTGTTGATTTCTTGCGATCCGTAGTAATGACAATCAATAAAGGCCGTGTCATTTATCGACTTCGACCATGGATTGTTCGAGCTGTCTTGTGTTATGTTATGTAAAAAGTATTTTAATAATTTCTTTTTCTATTAACTAATAAAATTATTAATTCAAATGATTTTTTAAGCTTACATTGCATTATTGCAAATAATATAATATGGACTCTGGCTCAAAATAAACATATTTATTTTATTTATTTGTTTTATTTTTATTTTATAAGAAGTAATCGGCACTTGGTGGTATTTAATGCACGCAACTGCCAAGAGCTTGCAGTGTGGTTTTACTGGGATACGGTCCCCCAAGCTGCTGTTTTTAAGAATGCTACCTTAAATGAAGGTGTTATAGTCTTAGGTCTTAGTCATATCGCGACCGTTAATAAAGGACACTGGTAGAGTGCCTAGATTACAAGGTTCAAATCGTTTTTTAAATTGCCGCTTTAGTCAAGTGTGCGATAGGCAACTGCATATGAATGCTCGACAGAGGCGAGGCTACACTGCATAGATATAGATATAAAAGTTAACAATTTGAGACAAATGTGCACTGTGCTGTAATGAACCTTCATTATGAATATTATGAATTGGGTAGATGTATTTAGGATATCCTTTAAAAGTTGGATATAACAGAATTGAAATTGCTTTTTCTAAATTCGAAAATTGTGGCAAATTGTTGCAAGAATTGTTAACGCATTGTTTTTAGTTGTTTTGAACTGAAAACATGCTAGATTGAGCAATATAAGTATGTTCAGGCTGGTTAAGGATTCAGCGGTTGTTCAGAAGAAGCCGCTGTTATGACGTTCTAGTTAGAAAGAAGTACGTAAATATACGTGGGTATATGAAAAATAAAATGGAAATATTGCATGTTCCATCTGAAACAGAGTAATTAGCTACCCGTGCTATAAAAATCTGTAATTTAAGGTACTGCGGTACCTAGGAGTCGAGGCAATAATACAGTAAATATGATTCACAAAATGGGTTTGACCGAATATCGAAATTCGGGCCTCGGAGACTAACATGAGCGTACGCCGCCGCGTGTTTATTCACGGTTTTAGCTAAGATAATGTTTGATTAGTTTATTTCAAATTCATGTGGTCAGAAAGGGGTATTCACGCTGAATAAAATACCACGTACCTTATTATGTGTTCGTTTTACCTTTAATTAAGGCAAAGCCAGGGTCTGGGAAAAACCGCCGGCCGATCCATTTTCCAGTGTTATTCGTGCGCGTGCAGCGTAGGCCGATGATCGCTTCGTCTTGCAGGTCACCGTCACGTTAAAACACTAGCACACTTTTAAAACTTGGTCATTATAACAATATAGACTTTTTATAAAAACGTTAAGATTATTTAGATTTTTAAAGGTAAAACTTTTTCAAATATAATACGCTAAGTATGAATGTAATTCTCGATTTGAGCAGAGTTTCTGCTTAGGATGTTGCTAGATCGAAAGCAAACGACGCTATGAGGAAACTTCGAGATAACTCGACCCCAGGTGACTAAAAATGGCGGACACGGATGTAAGTCAAATTAAACCAATAATTATTTATCCAGCAGGATACGGAAATTAGGCTAGGCGGAA
Source organism: Pyrausta aurata (assembly GCA_963584085.1). Lineage (NCBI taxonomy): Eukaryota > Metazoa > Arthropoda > Insecta > Lepidoptera > Crambidae > Pyrausta > Pyrausta aurata. Next base: position 30,369 of record OY757258.1, on the reverse strand, counting down.
GTAGACGCATCTCTCACAGGATGCTGTGCATCGTCACATGCCGAATAATAGTATGTTTAACTCGGGTGAAAGCACCCATTTCACTCTCGAATTATTCGAAAGAAACATCTCGAGTGAAATGGGTCGCTTTCTCCCTTTGTATAACAAACTACTATTTCTGTATGGCTTTGTGACCAAGGACGTTAAACTTGTATATAAAAAAAAATGACACTGACAAACTGACAATGACTGTCACAACATATCAATAAATAATGACAATCAGTTTATTTCGTGGCGTAGCGTGTCTACTTTTTATTTCTTGTAAATTCTATTCATAGAGCCTATATAAAATAACTAATCAATGGATAACTATTCAACTGAAGAAAAAATTGGTGAAGGAACATATGGTGTTGTGTATAAAGCAAGAGATTGTATTACTGGTAAAGAAATCGCACTGAAGAAGATAAAACTTGAGAAGTAAGTTTTGGCGCGAAATAATGACATTTAATGTCTCCCACCAGCACCACCGTCCGTTTCCCTGTTCCTTGCTTGTGTTGATTCAAATGAAGAATTATTGAAAAGTAGGGAGGCTACTTCTAAATACCAACCTTATTTTAAAAATATCACCTTTATTACATACTTATTCCAGTCATTTTTAACATGCATGCATTTTTTTTAGGAATTTTTTGTGTCTCTTTACTATAACAAATAAATAAATAAATAATAATAATAACAACATAATAATATTAAATTTCACTGGTAAAAAGCTACTGGGTCAAACAAGGAATCGAAAATCGGAAAGAGGAAGGTATACGCCTGGATAGTGTAAGGCACAGGAATCGATTCCTTAATATTTATTTGCATAATACAGATAGGTGGTGTGGTGAAAGTCTAAAGTACTTTATGTAGTCTAAAATGTACACTCGAGGTTTTTGTAACTTGATAAGTTATGAATAAGTTTTGGCCCAAGGGTGTTTTGTATCACAGATTTCGCGTTTGGTTACAGGACACCAAGTTGTGCAACATTACGCCAGCAAATAAGTGGCATTTATTTTGATATTTTTAATGTTGTTATTGTATGTATGTTAGTCTTTAAGATATTTATTGTTTGGGCCTTAGTTGCCTGAAATAAATGGTTATATAAAAAATACAGACACATAGGACTTACAGCCAATGATGATTTTACATTAAATTTACTATAACATAATGTTGTGATTGACCATCACAACAATAACATAATCTATGCAACATTCATCAGATTTCACCATGTGTTTGTGTTTCTTAGATATTACTTTCAATAATAATTTAAGTAGAAACCTCTTTTCAGAAGCCACTTTATGCAGTGTGTAATATATTTTTCAACTTTTATTATTATATTTTTGTTTCTATGGTATTTTGTCACTATACTAACTTAGTTTTTAAATTGCATGTGTAAGATGCAACTGTGTCCAACAAAGCAAGTCAAGCAAGGAATCAAACCCTGTCTTATTCGGGCGCATACCTTTCCGCCACCGACAAGTGCAAAATCAAATTTAACTTGTCAAGTATGTGTAAACTAGACAATATAAATTCCATTATTATGCGGCGCCCGGCTGTCGTTTGATACCTGACTGATTAATTACTTGCACAGTGTATCTTAAATATTAAATTTATTTTAACTTTTCTTTCCTGCTCATTTTTATTTATTTAGAATTAATTGCACAAATTTAGTGTACAAAGGCGGACTTAATGCTAAAAGCATTCTCTGTCAGTCAAACCTTTAGGTCATGCAGAAAGAGGCTCATATCTGTCAAGTCTGTTTTTAAATTGGTCTACAGTCTGTGTGTCACAATTACCAGTTCTGCCGACACTTTCTTCTATGCCTCATTTACTATTGCTAAAAAGGAAAATATTTTAAATTTATTTGTTTTGTTTCTGGTCTATTTATTTTATTCACCTCATACTACAGGTACAACAAACCTAGTCAGAAATCAGAAAATCTATTTGCGAGAATACATACATAAAATTGGATCTTAAAGTTCAGACAAATACTTTTTAATAAGTTTTCCACGCTATTTAATTGGAAAAGTTCAATTATAATATATCATGTAATGGTGACGTAAAGTGCCTCATCCCGGCTCACATATGAAAATCCCATCACTCCATAGTCGGTAATAGCGATGTGCCGTTCCCGGCAGTATTGGGAACATTGGTAAATTAGGAACGGAAACGGCAACGGAAATTTATGGAAACGTTGCTTAATAAGCCATTTATAGAAAAACTAGCTTTTGCCCGCGACTTCGTTCGCGTGGACTTCAGGTTCGTCCCGTCTAGTCTAGTAATAAGTAAGAAATACGGTAACTAAGCACTGCAGAGCCCTAAATTGTAGCCTATATGTTATTCTGATGTATAAGCTATATTGTGGTAAAGTTTCATTCAAATCCATTCAGTAGTTTTTACGTGAAAGAGTAACAAACATCCATACATCCATACAAACTTTCGCCTTTATAATAGTATATAGTAGGATAAAGTAAGTCAAAATCTTTATTAGGACTTATTGTTTTGGTTAGTAAGCAAAAATAAAAAGATTTCTTCATAATTTCGAAAATTCCCAGCAAAATTCCCAATGTTGCCGGCAATATTCCCTATGTTTTTGGGAATTTTGCCGGGAGTTATGGAAATATTGATGGCTGATTATTTTTCAGCAAAGTAAGTATAGTATTTAGAGCTTGGAGATTGGAATGAAAACACTGTACTGGTTAAAATCAACATTTATTGTAACCCCTATTTAAGAGCAAATAAAGTGTTAGAATTTGAGATAATCAAGATTTATTGAACATTTAAAGATTTAAAGATTTGACAATCCACAAGTTTCCTATTTTTTAAAGCAGCAAAATCAAATGAACCAAATAATAATATTCCTTAATTCTTACATAACTTTTTATCAGTCAAATTAGTTTATACACCGTGCTTTTTTAACCGTCTTACAGCCGAAGGCCACTTAAAGTATCCAATAACTACATGTCATTCGTTAAATAAAACTTGGTTATTATTAAGATTTCAAAGCCTAAGACATTAAAGAAGATATCAGCACAATTTAGTACGAAACATCCTGTAACGAGCACTACGCGCGGGTCATTCACTCGGCTGTCTAGCACTACTGACCTTATTTTACGCACGAATAGAAAGGGGCGAGGCGGTGGGCGTCACAAAGGATTGCGCTAGCGCATGATTGGTTAGAGATCCACGTGGACTGTCTTAGATTGGCTACGGTGCGGAACGCGTGGAGGCGGCAAGGTCAAGGAATGCATTGTTGAAAACGTAAACATTATGAACAGGTTGATACATTACGTAACATTACTATTAGATATTTTTTACACCAAAATTATGTGGAGTGTAATAAAAAAAATAACTTGTCCTAGAGGTTTATTAAGATGGTTACATTACGTGGGCTTCGGGTGTAAGACGGTTAAAAAAGCACGGTGTATGTTTTTATATTTTTTTGTAAATTATTACATCACAGTAAAAAACAAAGTTGTTATTATAAAATTACAGTTCTATTAACAAAATACACACGATGACGACACGAGACACACACAAACAATAACTTGCCCCGTTTCAGACGGGCAATACTAAATATACTTTTTGAAGATTTCATTCAGGAGGAAAATGTATATTAGATTAATATTAATAATTTATAGGTACACTAACCTTTAACAAGTATACCTATACTTGTAACTTAATACATCTAACCAAGCTATGGACACATGTTTTGGAATAGCGTCTAGTGTTAATCTTATAGCTAAGTGTATACTGTATTTTTAATGATGTTATTCTGTTTTGTGTTCCTTATTAAATAAAATAAAATAAAATAAAAAAATAAAATAAAATACATTTAAGAGCACAATAAGCTCCTTCAACTGCCCCACAAACATTTGAAGCATCTGCTAACTGTACTCCCGACTCTGAACAAGAACTTCCAGACTGGCAGGAAGTGCCCTCTGGTCGAAATCCAAAAAGACATAGACCTTCTGATAACTCACCAGAGAGTCTAAGTGTTACTAACAGATTTGAAGATTTGCCTATAGATCAGATTGAAGAACCAGTCCCTAAACAAGACAAACAAAAGAACAAACCGCCACCAATAGTTCTGTATGGTGTTAAAGATGTAAACGAACTGGCAACCTCTATTGATTCAGTCATCGCATCGTCTGCTTATAAATTTAAAATTATTAATAAAAATCAACTGAGGCTCATGACCGATTCTATTGATGACTACCACAAAGTTATTCAACTAATAAGACAAAAAGGCATGATTGGATACTCTTTCTCGCCCAAAGAAACGAAATGTTATCGCATAGTTATCAAAAACCTGCATCACAGCACTCCACATGAAGCCATAATTGAAGAGGTGGAAAAATCCGGAAATAAAGTAACAGGAGAAATCATAAATGCTCGTTACGGGCCTGAAAAAAAGCCCACGTCTACTTTCTTTGTCAATATCCTACCAGGAATTAACAATCCAGCAGTCAAAAAAATAAACTACATTTACCATCAGAAAGTACAAATCGAAGATCCTCACAAACAAAAATCTATAGTACAATGTCAGAGATGTCAGAACTATGGTCACTCCAAAAACAACTGCATGAGACCATTTAGATGCCTTAAATGTGGTGAAGGGCATAAAACATCAGAATGCAAAAAAGATAGGAACATTCCTGCTAAATGTGCCCTATGCTCATGTGACCACCCATCGAACTACAAGGGTTGCAAAGTTTATGTGGAAATCCTGGCCAGGAAAAAGTCCAGAAGTAAACCACCTCCAACCAAACTTACCACGGTTGAAGAAACAAAACTTACAACGGAAGCCTTCCCACCACTTCCAGCGCCTGCCCAGATTCCATCCATAACCCGACAACAAGCAAATCACTCGGAATCCAACAATCCTTCAATAAACCAGCCTGCGACTAATACTTACTCGACCGCTATCTCAAGCAATCCACTAGAAAAGCAACTGCGTATAGAAGTACAACCTGCCGAACCAAAACTGAACAGGATCAGTCGCCCCAAAAAAGTCAATGATGATGTAGATGAAACCAAAGAAATGTCTTATAACAACCCTCAACAAGTATCTTCAATGGAACAGCTAATACTGAAACAAAACGCAAAAATAGACCTCCTCCTACAACAAATTAGTAACCTTATAGGCTTACTGACAACCGTCATCGACCAGCTGGCAAAGGCGCGGTGAGACCATCGCTGCGTCTCGCAACCTGGAATGTTAATGGACTCATTCCAAACATCCAAGAGATTGGACAAGTAATTGCCTCTAACAAACTTGATGTGGTTCTCGTATCAGAGTCGCACTTAACAAATCGGAGTGCCCCCTTCTTAAGAGGCTTTAATATTTATCACACTCCTCACCCTGACGGTGGTGCTCATGCTGGCACTGCTATCATTATCAAAAGTCACCTACGACATTCTCTTATAGAGCCATACACTAGCGCTCACCTACAAGCCACAACAATTCGTCTGGAGGATCGAGCCGGTCCTATCACGTTATCAGCTGTGTACTGTCCACCCAGACATAAAATCACTGAGAGCATGTTCAACGACTACTTTCGGACACTGGGCATTCGTTTCATTGCCGGCGGTGACTGGAATGCTAAACATAGCTTCTGGGGATCGCGTCTCACTACAACTAGAGGCCGCGAATTGAAAGGCAGCATAGACAGAAATCGCCTCAATACGCTATCAGCGGGCAAACCGACGTACTGGCCATCCGACTCAAATAAGATACCGGACCTACTGGACTTTTTTGTAACACAAGGAATAAGCGATCTATATACGACCACTGAGCCAAGCCTAGACGGATCCTCTGACCACACCCCAGTTATTCTAGAGGTAAGTTCCTCTGTCATGGAACGAGAAAGAGCTGAGTCCTTATATAGCCACAAAACAGATTGGGAAGGCTTTCGTGAATACATTACCAACCATATCAATATGAAAATTCCGCTAAAGTCGGGTGAAGATGTTGACGCTGCATGCCTTCACATTACAAACCTCATCCAAGTGGCTGCCTGGACGCATACTCCGGCTTCAAATAAATTAAAGAGGTCTCACACGTTACCTCTGGAGATCAAGCTGCTGATTGCACAAAAGCGGCGCCTAAGAAGAATTTGGCATGTATCACGCCATGTGTTGGATAAAACCAATTTCAACCGCGCAGCTAAGGAACTAAAACGGGCACTAAATGAGGCGGCAAATATTACACTTAAACGAAAACTAGAAAACTTATGTCCCACCACTAAAGGTGAGTACTCACTCTGGAGAGCCACTAGAAATATGAACCAACCTCAACAACCCAGCCCCCCAATCAGGACGGGTGCAACGTGGGCCCGTACAGACTCGGAAAAGGCAGACGCCTTTGCTAGCCATCTGTCTCTGGTGTTCCAACCCAATGACTCCCTAGCAGACGAATCGAACGTGGACGAAGTCCTCAGCCAGGATTTCCAGCTGTGCCCTCCAATCCAGCCTACCTCCCCAAAAGAAATAGCACGGGTCATTAGATCACTGGACACTAAGAAAGCCCCTGGCTTTGATCTGATATCTCCAAAGGTACTCCAGGAACTACCCAGGAAATGTGTAACTTATCTGGCTTGCCTGTTCAACGCTATCATGCGCACATCCCACTTTCCTGAATTTTGGAAAGTATCACAGATCATACTCATACCAAAACCGGGCAAACCCCTCCATGAAACATCATCATACCGCCCAATCAGTTTGATTCCTGTGCTATCTAAACTATGGGAGAAAATATTTCTTGGTAGACTGCAGTGCTCAATAGATTCATGCAATATTATCCCCATGCACCAGTTCGGCTTTCGGAAGAGTCATTCGACGATTGAACAAGTGCACCGTGTGTACCAGACGGCTAAACAATGTTTTGAGCAAAGAAAATACTGTTCTGCGGCTTTCCTAGATGTCCAACAAGCTTTTGATCGCGTCTGGCACAGGGGGCTTCTGTACAAGATAAAACAGAGCCTGCCCCACTCGTTTGTTCCAATCATAGCATCATATCTCTCCAACAGAACCTTCTTTGTTAAAGTAGGTGACGCAAGATCAAAATTGCATTGCATTCGTGCTGGAGTGCCCCAGGGGTCGGTGCTGGGCCCGGTCTTGTATAACATTTACACCTCCGACCTGCCCACCTCTGACGATGTCGTGGTGGCTACTTACGCAGATGACGTTGCCTACCTTGCAAGCGATGCTGACCCAGCTAAGGCGAGCGCCAAACTACAACATCTGTTAAATAAAACCAGTGAATGGCTCAAAAGATGGCGCATCAAGGCTAGCGCTCAAAAATCAATGCACATAACGTTTACTCTGCGTAGAGGAGATTGTCCACCCGTGGAGCTCGGTGGCGACGTCCTACCTCACTCGGATTGCACAAAGTACCTCGGATTTTACCTGGACAGACGTCTTACGTGGAAAACCCACATAAAACAGAAAAGAGACCAGATTAACGCAAAGTTTAAAAATCTTTATTGGCTCATTGGTAGAAACTCTGTTCTATCAGTCGACAACAAACTCCTGGTGTATAACTCAGTGTTGAAACCTATCTGGACATATGGCATGCAACTATGGGGCGTTGCATCAAGGAGCAACATCATGTGCCTCCAAAGAGCACAAAATAACATCCTGAGATCAATCGTGAACGCACCATTGTTCGCCAAAAACGAAGAAATTCACGACTACACCAACACACCCACAGTCTTAATGGAGATAGCTCGTTACAGGGATCAACACAGAAATCGCCTAACCTCACACCCCAATCCACTAGCCGTTGGATTACTAAATACAGGAAATCTCACGAAAAGGCTTAAAAGGAGCCACATCCTATGAGGTGGAAGATGAGACACTGGTCTCTCCTACTGTTCCCGACCAAAACCCACAAAAGATCCGATTATAGTCTTGCGACTGATCGCGGATAACCTGGGAAGAGAAAAAAAAAAAAAAAAAAAAAAAAAAAAAAAAAAAAAAAAAAAGAGCACAATAATACACTCAATAGTAATATTCTCTGAAATTATTATGTTAAGCTTAAAGGATCTTTATTTACAGTTTCCAATTGATCATTCATCATAAAAGTTCCGGTTCAAACCTCAAATCTACAATCCTCACGCTTCGCTTTTGATTCAAAGTGGCGCCCGCGCC
>OY757258.1:0-21997 GCA_963584085.1 Pyrausta aurata | reverse complement strand
ATCTTTATTTTTTTTTATTTAACCTATATCATCCCACTGCTGGGCAAAGGTCTCCCCCAATTCCTTCCATACGTCTCTGTCAGTGGCCAACGACTCCCAATCTCTAAAAGCTAGACAGATCGTCACTCCACCTCTTTCTAGGTCTACCCCTTCGTCGATAGCCGTCTGGTGGTATCCATCGCGTGACGATTTGGGCCCATCTATTCGGGTGCATTCTACACACATGTCCCGCGAACTCCCATTTAAGCTTTGCTGTCTTTTCGCCTACATCTGCTATGCCAGTTCTAGAGCGTATTGTGGTATTTCGGATCTTATCAATCCTTTTAATACCCAATACGCTCCTTTCCATAGCTCTTTGGCAAACCTTGAGTTTGGATTTCTGACTTTCGGTCAATGACCACGTTTGCGCTCCGTAAGTAAGTACGGGCAGGATGCAGGTGTCGACGAGTTTGCGTTTCAGTGACAATGGAAGGTCTCCCTTCAAATACGCTTTCATGGACCAGAAGCTCTTCCAGGCGTTATCGATACGACGACCGATCTCTTTGTCCTGCCTGTTTTCGAAGGAGACTATCTGGCCCAAGTATATGTACTCGTCGACATATTCCATTCTCTGCCCGCATACCACTATGTCGTTTTCAGCGGCATTGGTCATGACTTTAGTTTTTGACCTATTCATCATCAATCCAACCTCAAGGCTCGCCTCACTCAGCTGTTCGAGCATGGTTTCGAGCTCTGACGATGTATTGGCAAAAAGAACTATATCGTCGGCAAAGCGAAGGTTTGTGAGCTTTGTAGCCCCAACATTGATACCCTTCGTTCTCCAGGGATCGACCAGCTGTTTGAATACCTCTTGCAAGGCGCTGGTGAATAACTTAGGGGAACGTGGATCTCCTTGCTTGACGCCCTTTAATATTGGGAATGGTGGGCCAGGTGCATGAAGTTTTATGTCTGCTGTACTCTGTTGATAAATGAGTCTCAAGAGTTGTATGTAGGTGGAGTCCACATCCTGGCGTTCCAGAGCGGTGAATATGGGCTCATGTTTAACACTGTCGAATGCCTTGGAGTAGTCAACAAATCCCAGGTAGAGTGGTTTATTGAATTCGTTACATTTTTCTATTATTTGGTTAACTGTATGGAGATGGTCAGTAGTAGAAAAATGTGAGCGGAAGCCAGCCTGTTCGGGGGGTTGATGTTTCTCCAGTTTATGGGCAATTCGATCCAATATTATTTTTGTAAATAGTTTATAAATATGTGAAATCAAACTTATTGGCCGGTAGTTGTTGATGTCATGTTTATCACCTTTTTTATGTAACAAAATAATGTTGGAATGGCAAAATTTCTGAGGTAGAGATCCGCTAAGCAAAATTGTGTTAAAAAATTTTGTAAGGTGAGGTCGAAGAGCGGGCTTTCCAAGTTTAAGGACCTCAGTGGTGACACCATCTTCTCCTGGGGACTTATTGTACTTCAAGCTCTTAATGGCAGTGTTGACTCCGTGTTCGTTTATAAGAGGAATGTTGTCACCACAGCGGTATTCCACTGGAAGGGCAGAATTTGAGTTGTCAGTGTAGAAAACATCTAACCATTTTAAAACAAGTTCACTTATTTAACATAAGAAAAGAAAAATTAAGGATACCTTTTAGGACGATTGACTACTTGTTTGTTACTAGGGCCTCCGAGCTGGTTCGGGCCGCCTCTGAAACTAAAACATTTTATTGATAAGCATGCCAGCGATATAGCAAATCGATTGTAGAGCACAGGAATTTTAGCACACATTGAAATCTAATTTCACCTACTTTATAATCTTGATTGTGGGAGCGTGCTATGCAGCAGTAAGTTCTGGTGAAAAGTAAGTCGTGTTTAATCGATGTTGATGCGGTGGCGGCAGTGGGTCAGACGGCTAGCGGCGGAAGCAGCCACCCGCTCATAAACACGCGATTTTCTACCCTACATAAATAAATGTTCCTAGTAACCTAGAACTCTTAGCTACCCTACAAAATATTTGTTGCTAGGTTAAAGTAGCGAAGGCAGAACTCAACATACAAATACGAGACAAAGGTATGTTATACTCGTATTTTTAGGGTTCCGTAGCCGAATGGCAAAAACGGAACCTTTATAGTTTCGTCAAGTCTGTCTGTCTGTCTGTCCGTCCGTATGTCACAGCCACTTTATTCTGAAACTATAAGCATCACATAGCTGAAACTTGGTAGGTAGGTGTATCTTGTTCACCGCTTTCCGATTCAGATACAAAAAGTAAGAAAAAATAATATTTAAGGGGGGGCTCCCATACATGAAACTAAAACCAAAAATTTTTTTTTACTCAAACCTATGCGTGTGGGGGGATAGGTCTTTGAAAATGATGTTGAGGTTTCTAAAACCATTTTTTCTAAAAGTGAAAGGTTTGAGATATAGACGCTTCCAAAGTGGTAAAATGGGCGTCCCCCCCCATCTAACTTTTGAACTAAGAAAGTGAAAATTTCGAAAAAAATATATGATGTAGATCTCAACAAAAACTTGCAACGAAAATTGGTTTGAAGGAGATCGAACTAGTAGTTTTTGAGATATTTTTTTTTTTTATTCAATTAGATAATTTATTTAATTAAATAAGTACAACACATGCAAAAATTACATACATAATCAGCAAAAAGCGTCGTCACATTAACTATTACATATGAATAAAATGTCATAAAAATACAATACACGAAATAGCCGAAATTTAAATTGACCACAGCGAATCCCCACTCTGCGCCCCGATCGACCCAAAGGTTCCCATTATGCTAGCAGCATTACCACGCTGTATAGCTATAGAAACCTGTTGAACTAACCAGGACCCAGAGCGGGGGTCGCTGCCCCTATCTCTTAGCCTTCGTCCCAACTCCCTGAAAAGCTCGCGTGCCTCATCACCCCAGGGCCCAGCCGTCTCCACAGCGATCGGCACGAATTCATACGCGGTCTCCAAAGCTGCATATTTGGAATGTTTTAATTTGGCGGCATTTTCCGCAGCTGAACCCGCTGAAGCTATGGTATGCCGTAAATGTGACGCAGCAAAGGTGCTCACGCATGTAGCGTCCCATAAAAGACAGCGACCCCTTCGCCAAGGCACCAGAGTAAGGCCGTCGGGTCTCTTACCGTCTGTACGCGACAAACCAGGCGGTTCCAACACACAAGGTACATTAACTGATACCATGGCTCGACGCACAATTTCATTGATGGAATGGTGTCTCGGAAAACGCCCCGCACATCTCTGGCAACTCAGCCCATGGTGACCGTTTTCCTCCACCATTACGCCACAAATACAGCGATGAGCTTCACATATCTTGCTACCTAGTCTCAAAGCCACCGCTATTCTTAATGAATCGTTATCAAGAAGAGTACCTAGTTGAGGAGATGGCAAAGCATGCAGCCACGCACCAGATATTGAGATATTGCACATTTTTATTAACCGCAAATATAACTTTGTCTTTCATACAAACACTATGAAAAACAAAGTTATTTTTGCTGTCGCAATATATTGTGATGTTTCGTGAAGTGAAAATAAGTGGACCCTGAATTCAGTTAAGGGTGGCACGGAACCCTCAGTGCGCGGGTCCGACACGCACTTAACCGGTTTTTTATGTAGATAGACAGACATTTGGCCACGATCGCACCTGATGGTATGTGACATAAGATGAAAAATGCGGCCTAAGATGGCCCATTGTCTAACTAGTAACAGCGAATTCACTCTCTTCTTGAAAACGTCCAAATTATAATTGCTAGGGAACACCTCTGCCGTGAGAGAATTCCACTCTAAGGTGGTCTCGTCACTAAGAACGACTTCTTCAGATAACCTTTGTAAAGGTGGTATAATGTTTTAGGTTTGTCATTTTCTTAAAATAATGATAAATTTATCTTAGATAATGTTATATTTTTCTTCTTTACAAACTTAAAAGAAAGTCGTGTTAGTTACATCACTTATAACTCGAGAGCGGCTGGGCCGATATTCATGATTCTTACTTTGTTAGGTTTGTAAAGATTCGCTTTATCATAACGGGGCCGGGGGCAAAACGAAGTTTGCTGGGCTAGGGTACAATCAATCAAGTAGAAGTTACATTATTTATGAAACCCAGGGGTGCATTCTACATTTTTCTCGGCATTATGTAAAATGCGTTTCGGTTGTAGATTAAATGTTTTGGCTTTATATATAATGACTCGGCATTATACATTTTGCCTTTGTCATTTAGAAAATCCGCGAGCGCTTATAAACTGACGACGCCATAATATGGAAATTGCCTAAGGTCGTCTTGCTTTCGTTTCCTGGCAGATATAAACGGAGGAATTATACGATTTGACTGCGACATGCATATGTTAATATGTGTATTCAGTTAGAAGGTTCACAAAATGGCCTTCGTTGTAATCAGTCAGGGTTCAAACGACTGCCGGGAGTCGCACAATAATGAAATTTCTATTAAGTAAAATAAAATAAAATAAACTTTAAAACAACGTATGTAAAAAAATACGAGAGAAGTTTATTATGCTCTGTGCCCTAATGTAAATATCGACCCAACAAATAGACTTCGCAATATCGATAGGGAAGGAAATGAGCAAATTTTTTTGCCACTTTACACGCACTCAATCACTACGCATGGGCGCGGACGTGGTGTATCATGGTGTATGTAGCGCATCTTGACTTGAATTAAATACTACCACGACGCAGATATACTTTTCTGATATGTAAGCAATTGCAGTATTGCTGTTCGAAATTTATAATTATGCTTGCGGCACTACATAATACAAGCGATAATACAATGTTTTTTATTTAAATTTTAGTCTTATCCAAAAAGTGCATATCGCTACAAAAAGGCCACCCGCTTGTGTCGTCGTTGTGCGTCGTGACGTGACCAAAACAAAAGCATACTAGAGGTGTATCGATTGTAAGAGCAACAGTTTGCCTCGTAGTAGCCAACGCGGAGGTAAATACAACGCAGAATCCATAGTATTTAGTACGTCGAATACTGGGAGTGTTTTGTGCGATAAAAAATAGTAACGCGTAATAGGTTAACTTACTCGCGATGGTATCGAACCGAGGACGGTGGCTTCGATTCGAGCTGCGCGACGAACGGGATGCCACGCTGGTACCGACCGGCGGACTCTGAGTCTCCGAGTGCTACGGCCGATTAGGGGGGTGCTAGTCCCTGACCGACGCTGCGCATGCTCGCAGTTTAAATTGTAGTAATATGTAGGATATTGTACCACAATTTGAACGATGATACCTAACTACCTACAATATTGTACATGATGTGCTCTGCTTGCGTCAACCAAACTAATAATACTGCCTATTACACGAAAACTGCCTTTTTCACTTACTTTTTCCCGAACTGCCTCGAATTAATGACCATTTTGTAAATATTTAATGTTACACGTTAATTTCACATTTTTACTTTATTGAAAACAAATAATTTACGAAATCCTCATAGACTCGACAAAAACAATTGAATTTCTCAGAATTTCCCGCTTCTTGACGCTTCTGACAAGGAACAAAAACCAAAGATGAAATAATTTATGGTACAATAATACCACAAACCACAACATATACCTACTGGAAGAGAGGGTGAAGGCCTCTATCTCCGTATCTTATATTCATAGCTTATATTAAATAACATTTTCTAAGAACCTGTGAATACTGAATACATAAAATAGCTTAGACTTGTTTGTGACTTGTGATGCTATTTATTCTTTCGTTAGTTTATTAAAGAGGCTCAATCCTCTACATACTTGTGTTTTTCTGCAAAATCAAAAAAATCGGCTCAATGATGCGAGTTGGTGTGGTGAGCTGGTGAGGATGAATAACACAGATTAGTAAGAGTATGTCTAAAGATGATGATGATGACAAAATGTGCCTGAAGGTTATTCTACTTACTACATCTTGAATAAGCGCGAGTGTGTGTGCCTTTTAAATTTTACATTTCTTGTAAAGGACAGCAGCTGCTGTAGACTTTGACACTGACGTCTACAACAGCTGTCAAATAAATAGTATGGGTTAGTGAGGAGGGCGTTAGTTGTAATGAAATCTGTCAAAATATAGGCATTTTGTGAAAAAAAATTGTAGTACCAATTTGTGCCACCATTCATTTCATAATCTTGAACAAGCAAGCAAAGCAGGAAAATAAACCTACTCAATCAAAACTAGAAGAAATAATCACTCGCAGAAATGGCTGAGTTGTTATCTGTTCCGTTGAAAAAGTCTTCCGACGTAGACATCGTAAAACCGTTGAAAAATCTCATCCAGTCCACATACAATTCAGGAAAGGGATCAGATGATTACAGTGATGCTCTCAATGAGCTAAGTCGGCTGAGGACCAACGCGATCTGGAAGGTGTTTGAGAAGTCTTCGCTCGAGGTTATTTACAGGTATTAACGCTATGTTTGTTAGTATGACTCATAGAAGTTCATTGAATCATTGAAATCGTTGAGCCCTTTTTGAAACCCAACTTTCCCAAACAATATAGGTACTAATTAAAGCAATGATGTCATTGTTCTTTCATTGTTGTTAATTTATTGAATGAAGGTAGGTAGTCTATTAATGTTTTGTATTATTCTGTGTGCAGCTATTATGACCAGCTTGTGGCCTTGGAGAAAAAGATTCCACCGCAGGAAGTGCAAATCCCTTTCAAGTGGAAAGATGCTTTCGACAAAGGTTCAATTTTTGGAGGGCGGATGAGTCTCAGTAAGTTACTTATCTCATAGTCATAGAACTATTATAGCAATTAGGTAGGGATGATGAAACTGAAAATAAATATTTTTTTTATTTATAATTTCTCTAAAAGTACACTCCCTCACTTTACTGCTTAGCTTTTATTATGTCGTTAAACAATGACAATTATGGAATTAAAACTTGACTTTCATAAACCTACCTACCATTAGAATGTACTAAAGAATTAACTGATTAATGTCATTAGATTGGACACCTTTGCCCAAACTTTTTGAAGTGGTCATTGATTTCATGCATCAGCATTTAGCAGACATTTCCTTCTTGTGGTACAAGTAAAGTAAAATGAAACCTTTTGATGGGCCTTTTAAACTATATTCAAATGCTTTTATTTTAAAAATCAATCATGTTATGAAAATTATGTCATGTCATGAACATAAATAAACTTAGGACAAATAATATCTCTAAATGACTCATCAACAAATGAAATAAATAGAAGAGTTGTGAATGCTTGGAAAAGATTTTGGACTTTAAAAGCGATCTTCAAAAACCATCAGACAACCACTCACATAAAACAAGAAATTGTTGTCACATGAAACAAGAAATACCTGTATTCTGCCCATTCTCACGCATGGCTGCCAAAATTGGGCACTCACAAAAGCATAATGCAACAGACTAAAAGTAACCTAATGGGCCATGGAAAGAAGTTTAACCAACACTTAATGAACTGATAGGATGAGAAACAAAGACCTAAGAGCCAAAACAGGACTGATAGACGTAGCATATAGCATAAAAAGTTTAAAGTGGAAATGGGCAGGACAAGTCATGAAAGGACCAGACAAATGGAGCAAAACAGTAACAACTTGGTACCTAAAAGACTTCAAGAGAAACAGAGGTAGACAGTTCAGGAGGTGGGAAGATGAGATAGTTGGAACAGCCAGAAAAACCTGGACTGGACTTACTAAAGATAAAGAAGAGTGGAGAAATTTGGGGGAAGCCTTTGCCCAACATCACACAGAATAGATAAGAAATATCGAAAATTAACAAATATGTCCCACTTCTGGGCAGAAGCCTCCCCCAAACTTCTCCAGTGGTTGCGGTTACTGGTCTGAGCTGGCCAGTCTTTGCAAAAGTGATCCAGATCATCTCGCCATCGTTTTCTGGGTCTGCCTTTCGGACGACGTCCACCCGTAGGCACCCAGTGGGTGACGATCTTAGTCCATTTTTTGGGGACTAGCGATCCCGGCGAACTTCGTTTCGTTGCCCTAGGCGGCCCCGTCCCCGTTGCGTTGGATTTTATAATCCTATATTTCATCACCGTTTAAACCTTCCCTTAACTTCCACGAATATTTCAAGACTAAAATCATCCAAATCGGTTTAGCCGTTCTTGAGGTTTAGCGAGACTAACACAAATAACAATCCATTTTTAGGGTTCCGTAGCCGAATGGCAAAAAACGGAACCCTTATAGTTTCGTCAAGTCTGTCTGTCTGTCTGTCTGTCTGTCTGTCTGTCTGTCTGTCTGTCTGTCTGTCTGTCTGTCTGTCCGTCCGTATGTCACAGCCACTTTATTCTGAAACTATAAGCATTACATAGATGAAACTTGGTAGGTAGGTGTATTTTGTTTACCGCTTTCCGATTCAGATACAAAAAGTAAGAAAAAATAATATTTAAGGGGGGGCTCCCATACATGAAACTAAAACCTAAAAAAATTTTTTTACTCAAACATATACGTGTGGGGTGTCTATGGATAGGTCTTTTAAAATAATATTGAGGTTTCTAAAACCATTTTTTCTAAAAGTGTAATGTTTGAGATATAGACGCTTCCAAAGTGGTAAAATGGGCGTCCCCCCCCCTCTAACTTTTGAACTAAGAAAGTGAAAATTTTGAAAAAAATATATGATGTAGATCTCAACAAAAACTTGCAACGAAAATTGGTTTGAAGGAGATCGAACCAGTAATTTTTGAGATATTGCACATTTTTATCAACCGCAAATATAACTTTGCCTTTCATACAAACACTATGAAAAACAAAGTTATTTTTGCTGTCGCAATATATTGTGATGTTTTCGTTAAGTGAAAGTAAGTGGACCCTGAATTCAGTTAAGGGTGGCACGGAACCCTCAGTGCGCGGGTCCGACACGCACTTAACCGGTTTTTATTATATAGATTATTATATAGATGTAGGTACTATTTGTAATGTGAATCGAAGGTTGAGTGTTATAATTTGTTTTGCATAGCGATCAGCTCGCTGGCGTATGAGCGCATCTGCGTGCTGTTCAACATGGCGGCGGTGCAGAGCGGAGTGGCGTCGCAGGAGCCGCTCGACACCGAGGACTCGCTCAAGCTCGCAGCCAAGCTTTTCCAGGTAACATTCATATATTTTTCCTACATCAAATCTAATAAAATGTCTCTATTTACTAAAGAAAAGATTTACAATGATATTGTACTAATAGTATAAACGCGAAAGTTTGTGAGCATGGATGTATGTTTATCACTCCTTCACGCTAATCCACTGAATAGATTTTGGTTAAACTTTACAAAAATGTAGCTTATACCCTACATTAGAATTACATATAGGCTATATTTTAAACAAATGTTTAGCTTATAACTACTTTGGAATAACATATCAGGCTATATTTTAGAAAAGGAAACTGTAGTGCCCCCATACATTGTTTTCCCCAAAAGAAAAATTATATGCGGCCGTCCAAAACAGAATTTATGTGAATTTTATCGTAGATATACAGGGTGTTCCAAAAGCAAAGAATAATCCTGTAACTGCAAATAGGTCATGTTATGGCTTATTATATGCCAAAAAATTTTTCAAGTATAAGTCTCACCATTTTCGAGATACCCACTCTTTTGATATTTATTCATATATAATTGCGTCTTCGCTCATTAAATATCATGCCAATTCCTCAAAAGATAACTTTCCATGATCTTACTGATCCATTTTTTTTTTTTTTTTTTATAGTGTCTAGGCAGACATTGAAATTATTGAAACATCTAAATCAAGGGCCTTTTTGACTATTTTTAGGGTACACCCAAAAAATGCATTGTTTTGCAATATTTTTGAAGACGCTATGTGCAGATTCTGTAATACAGAAGAAGAAACGGCCATGCATATCCTCTGCTCATGCGGTCCGCTCATAAGCAAAAGAAGTATCCATCTTGGGCGGCACATCGTGCACCCGGATGAGATAGCAGATATCACGCTCCAAAGAATCTGGCAATTTATAGACTCAACGGGACTAAGCAACTTTAAAACATAATAGATAATAATGTTATTAGTAAATAAATATAAATATACCTTGATATTTTTAAAAATATTCAACATACATGAAACTAAAACCTAAAAAAAATGTTATGGTCAAACCTGTGCGTGTGGGGTGGATGATAGGTCTCTATTTCTATCTGTATATCTATGGATAGGTCTTTTAAAATGACATAGAGGTTTCTAAAAGCATTTTTTTCTACAAGTGTCACGTGAGTGTTGAGCGATAGGCGCTTCCAAAGTCGTAAAATGGGTCGTGATACATATAGATAGTGACACTCTCTTTTTGATTGAGGAAGGCGCGGGGGTGCGGGGGGTGACACACGCGTCAGTTGCGAGTCGGCCGTCAATCAAAATTTCAGACTCTTCACGAAAGTGGCTCTACTTATTTTTTTTTGAAATTTTATTAAACTTTCTTACGTATTTCGCTTACGTCAATAGTTAAAATGTTACTAGTGCAATTTTTTTTAAAATATTACTCGTCTTGTAGCTAACCATACCTATAGTTTATTTTTGTTTTATAATGTTTTGTCACCATACAAACTTAATAATATAAATTGCACTTGTAAAAAGACAACTGTGAACCTGTGACAGACGAGGAATTGAACCCCGTGTCTTACGCAACCCGGGCGCATGCCTATACCACTCGGCCACCGTCACATTAACAGGCCTGTTGAATTTTGCAAGCGCTTCTTAACGCGTAGGCTGCGTGACATCATCAATGTTGTGAGATTGCTCTCACAATATCTGAAGGAAAATATTTTTACAAATATTTTAACAATCAGTTAAGATAATGAAAGCCAATTTATAGTTTATTTTTGTTTTTATAGTGTTTTGTCACCATACACCCCCCAATTGAACCCCGTGTTCAATTTCTCGTCTGTCACAGGTCCACAGTTGTCTTTTTACAAGTGCAATTTATATTAACCATACCTACTTAAAACTATATCTAAGTAGAGCATCTTTCCCTTTGAGTGTATTTTTTGTAGTGTGCTTGTCATTCATAAGTCATTAGGAACATCCAAATTCAATTCAAATGTTGGTGGACGAGTGTGGGGCGCGCCGTCGTGGATGGCACTATCTAAGCGAGAGCGACATCTTTCTCTTTTCATTTGAATCATTAAAACAACTCATTTATTTGCTTTCATAGATCAGATTAGCATAGCAGGTCCAAACATTTCTTATTTCAACGCGGTTCTACCAAAATGTGCTTCGTCTTATTCTGCATAGGTGGTCAAATAATCAGAAGGGAAATTGGAAATATACCTAAATAACTTCGATATAAATAAAGAATTACTGAATCGATAAAGAGACCCTTGTCTTTAATTTATGCTCCTCCAGCTTTCCATATTTTAATGTTTTGGATTGCATTCAGCGAAAAAAATACCATAACTATGACCTACTTATCAAATTATAAAGAGAACAATTGTGGAGTCCCACAGGGAAGCGTGCTAGGCCCAATCTTGTTCTTGCTTTATATTAATGACATTATTTATGTATCTAACCATAAATGTATATCGCAGATGACATCTCTATAGTTGTAACATCTGAAAATAAATATAATTCAATTAAAGACCATGAACTTGACATTAATCAAACAATAAATAATATTATTAAATACCTTGACATGAATAATTTGAAAATTAATATTAACAAAACTGTTTATATTCAATTTAATGACTATAATCGATTAAAACAAAATATTGACATGAACATAAAATATTTGAACGAAACAATAAAAAAGGTCACAGAAACTAAATTTCTAGGTATCTTATTAGATCAAGAATTGAATTAGAAAACTCATTTAAATAATGTATCGGCGAAACTTAATAGATTTGTGTATGCCCTTAGACATATTAAGAATATTACAGATCTCAAAACGGCTATTGTAATTTATCACGCTTACGTCGAATCTATACTGCGCTATGGTTTGATTATGTGGGGAAATAGCACTGATGTCTCTAGAGCCTTTATTACCCAAAAAAAAATGCATAAGAGCTATCTGCGGGAAATCGCCTCGCGATTCTTGTAAACTTTTATTTAAATCGCTTGGTTTACTACCATTGCCTTCACTTTATATTTATGAAGTTTGTCAGTTTGTTAGAAAGCATTCGTATTTGCTTAAGCAAGCCTGCGAAATGAGTTCACGTTTGCAACGAGACCCTCAGAGATTGGTATATGGCGTAGACCCGAAATTACGAAACTATCATAAACTGTCCGGCTATGAGCATTAAAATATACAATAATTTGCCCAAAAACCTTAAACTATTAAATGACGTAGAATTGAAAACTAAATTATTCCAATGGCTTCAGAATAGAATTTTTTATGACATAACGGATTTTAACACAAAATACTGAACTGAATTAATAAATTTGTAATGTGTATTGTGTATTTCCTTAACAAGGCAGTTTATATTTGTAATTGTGTTCAAAATTTGCATGCTTAAATATAGTTAGGCAAAACATGTCTTAGAACTTAATCATATTAACATCATGTAACACCATGTTTAATGCAAATAAAAAAAATATGATTTGATTTGATTAGATTTATGACTCGATTGTCGTGATGGGTGAACTATTACTTCACCTACAGGTTTGTACGGAACCCTCGGTGCGCGAGTTCGTCTCGCACTTGGCCAGTTTTTTTTTCGATCTAATAACGCGGATTACGTCTTGGGAGACTGATGGTCTTTAACACAAGGCGTGTTATGTCTTGCTTCTAGTTTATAAGTGACTATTTTTGAATTAGTCTTATGCTAAGAGGCCTTAATGTGAAACACCGGGGCCACGGGCAAGAAGATTACAGCTTGTCAAAACTCTTTTGTAACAAACCATGTTGATATTTACACTAAACGAAAACGTTGTTATTGACAGCAAGCGGCCGGCATCTTCTCGTACCTGAAGGCGAACATCATGATGGCGGTGCACCAGGAGACCACCCCGGATCTGAACCCCGACACGCTGGGCGCGCTCTCGCAGCTCATGCTGGCGCAGGCGCAGGAGGTCATCGCCTACAAGTGCATCCGAGGTACCGTCCAATATGTACACCTACACTCACGGCTCGTCATTTATATTGCACCCATTACAATATTTCTGCATGACCTAAATAAGGTTTGACGGGGAAAGAAGGCTTTTAGCATAAGGTCCGCCTTTTGCACACTTACAATTCTGCAATAAAGTTTTTGAATAAAAATAATAAATGCGTGTAAGTAATATTATAGCGACATTCATCATTGAAAGCCAATAACAAACGAGCGCGCCGCGAGAGTGTAAACACAAGCTCGACTCGCGGCGGGCGTCCTTCAAATCAAATCAATCATTTATTTGCCAGAATACACAAAAGTCTGCAAGTAACAAGCTGCAGGTCTTTAAAGTAGGTAGTAGCTGTATTCAGCCTGCATGCAGGCGAGCAAATATTTATAAATATCTTTGCAAATTAATAAAGTCCGTAAAAATCAAATAATGTCAAAATTGCAAACATAATGTCATAAAATTAAATTAACAATGTCATGAATTTTAGACTCAGTAATAGTAATTGTAATTACATAAAAATATTCAACAATTGATAAAACATTAATTATGAAATTTAAAATATTCTTGTTTACTATAAAAGTTCTCTATTAGTAACCAGTCAACCAGCTTTTTCTTAAATACATTTCCTTCAAGTTTTTTCAGCTCCTCCTTTACAGCCCGTTTGTGGTTTAAAATTACGGTTTAGAATATTTCATTTGTAAAATTTCCAAGTAATCGATTGATAAAGGTTTTATTGATGGCCGCTACTTTCGAACAAAATTAAATTTGCGGACCAAAAAGTGAGGCAAAAGTTTCGTATGCCCTTCGGTAGCTGTCACATTTTTTTATGTTGTATGGTCCGCAGACGAGATGAAGGAGAGCATGGTGGCGAAGGTGTGCGCGCAGTGCGAGGAGCTGTACACGGACGCGCTGCGGCTCATGCAGAAGGAGGCGCTCAAGCCGCTCTGGGAGCGCGACTGGCTCACCACGGTACGTGCCGTCTGTTTGTTTATCTACCTGCTTGCTGTCAGGAGAACCAATCCTGCCGCATAGTACCAGCGGCGCGGCCGTGGTGTGTGGATCTGCGTGTGTAACCATTGACAATAGGCTAGTTTTCACTACGAACAAATCACAATGTTGGTAGTTTCTATTGATTATTATGGTATGGCGTTATCAAAAAACGAATTTATTTATGAGATAGCGCCGCTACAAATAATGATTTATATTACCTGTAAACAATTCGACATTGAATATTCCATTCGAATTATTCAAATTATTCTAAAATGTAATAGAAAAACTACGTACGTCTGGCTGCAAAAATACGACGCGATCGCGCCACTTGTTTGTGACGACACACTGAAGTTGCGTGGTGGGAATAGTGTAGAGAACTGTTTATGGGTCAATCAACTTTTCTTTGTCTTTTCGTGTCCCAAGTGTTCAAAAGCAATTTTCAGAAAAAAATGACATAATTCAATATATTTTATGAAATAAACTTATACTTAGATCATTAAGAAATGTGAAAATATTTTTTTGATAAACATTTTAATTAAATTTTTCGTTTTTGGCTAGGTGACCTAGGGGACAATTTTGGGCTCCCATACAAAAATCTGCTGTCCCCACGGCAAGTTTCTCTCTAATTTTTAGGTCTGGTGTGAAAAAACTGTATGACAGCAGATAAATCTTATATGGCATCCCAATCAACAAAGCCCATAGTTTCACGTGTTTAAAGAGACGTCCGAAAAATTTAACGATTTTTTAGGTATTTGGACTTTTGAAATTGTGTCCCTCGGAGTGCAGTTATTTTGTTGTCCCCTGACTTACTTATCTTATATTTAGTATTATGTTTTAAAATGGCACAACTAAAGCTTGCACTTATCAGAAAACGGTCTAGGTCTCACGTGACCATGTCCGTTATTCTCGCGACTGGTAATTTATTCGGCAAGTTCATCCGCCGTCAGAGGTGACGCCAAGTGTACGTTTACTGTTCCGCTGGCAACCACGCATTTTCCCAAGTATTTCTTTTATTTTTCATACTATGAACTAAAATGCAATAAGCAATATGGTCTAATATCACGTGAGAATATGAATGAAGGTGAATTGGTGGTTAATGGCGTGTTTATATTTTTTTAAAGGCTAAATGTCTTTGGAGTTACTGGTCCCCTTCCTCACTATTTAGGTGACTCAAGAGACAAATAGAGGTAACACCAGAGACAAAACGCGGTTATTGTATCAATAAAGTTTATTTAATCATACAATAATTAGTTTTTGCTGTAATAACTTGTAATTTAATATTGTTTTAACAATATAAAGCCTTATTATAGTGGTTTTTCTTATCCCATCTTGCCGTCTCATTAAGTAAAGTTCAACATATAACTTTCTTAAAAGCTGATGGATGTACAGTGTTTTACTATTATTTCTCCAAATAATAAAGTCTGAAATATTATACCCATACCTGTTACAATAATACTTAGTAATTTTAGCCAATTTTTGATTATACTCAGTATAAATGTAATCTGTTACTCAGAGAAATGATATCATACACCCATGCCAAAACACAAAGTCGCTGTAAGAGAAAACTTACAAAAAGATCGAGAGAAACAAAAAATACATAATATTAAATGTGGTACGTAAATTACGTAATGCATAATTCAGGCGAAGAAAGACCATGTCTGACTTTAATCTATTCTAATTGCCTAAAAAGTCCGGGTCCTATTTAGTAATCAATACCATCGTTAACAGCCGTAGGATGTCCATTGCTAATAATAAACCTTCCCATAGTTTTCTATAGAGACCAGTTGCAAGCAGTTAAGTTGCAAGTCGTCTTCCCCATCTCACCGGTGAACTCTACTCTTTTGATAAAAGATCTTCAATCTAGAACTTTCGTTCTCGAAGTTATACCCTCTTAGTTGGATCATTTGTCCCACCTAAACTCGACGAAGCAATTGTCACTCACTTCAAGAGTTGGTTTCCTTAGCTGTATGCATCAGAAATGTAGATCGATAACATCTAGTGCTTAAAACTGTTATGACTATGACATTAGGGTGGAAACCACGTTCACGTCTTGTGTTCAGATTCTGAAAAGGGGCCGGATTGGCTTCGAAATTCATTAAACTGCTTAAGCAGCTTATGCTGACTAAGTTCAGCATCCCCCAACTCTTGTGGCTCGGTTCCGAATCCACACAGTCAGTTGGTATTTGGGAGATCCAAAGTCCTCAAAATAATAATGTAGTCCATGCAATATCAAACCTGAGTTTAAAGAGTTGAGAAAGTTGCTTTGGAATGAAGTATTGCTGACGTTGGAGATAATTTCAAGTTTTTAGCTGATGTTTAGGATATGGATTTGATTAACTGTCTGAAGTTGAGATTGGATTTCAGCCGGAAGGTCATCCAATCTCAACTTCAAAGAAGCAGAAGGTATTCAGTCACTGAGACAGATACTCAGGTGATCAGGCACAGGGAAATTACCTTAAAATCCCTTTTAAGGGATAGAGGTGTTACATTTCAGCCCAGATTCGGGAGGACGAGCTGTTTTAGGGCAATTACAAGACACAAAACCCCAGAAACTTTATGCCCTACCTGTTTCTCCGAAATAATTAAGAGCCTCTTAGATAGTTGCCAGTTGCATTATATGAATAGCTTGAGCGAGAATGATCTCTTGATTCAATAATATTATTCAGGCTTATCCTCTTCTGAGGTTAGCCCAAATTGAAGTAGAGAAATGACAAAACGTACTGCTTAACCTTGAAATAAGATGATGCGGTTGTGATTTCTGTCTTTTCTTACAAAGAAAGGCATATACATTTGTTATGCTTGTAAAACTTTTTGATAAAATTGTTGTTTATTTGCATATTATTGTCTCTTGGGTTACATATTGTCTCCTGACAAACCATATTGTCCCCCTGTTTTTGCGCAGATTTCTGTGTTTTATTTCACTGACAAATTATTGAGTATTGTACCACAAAAAATATTATGTAGAACTTTAAAGGTTTATGAGATAAGTTAGCCCAAGAAGTATTTTTATTATGTGACTGTTTTCTAAAGAATTATAAGAACTTTTAGGATTGATTTTTGGATTAGTAACTCAAGAGACATAGTTTTCAGGTATATAAGAAAGTCTTAATAGTTAATAAATATGTGGTAACTGATTAAGAATGTTATTAAATAGATCTTGCTAAGACAGTTATTTATGTACCGATTTTTTGTTATTTTATTGGTCAAAATAACGGTCACCCAGGGGACTGATTTTTGGGTTCTTAGCTGGACTGAGATAATTTACTCGTAAATCACACATCAAAATTCGTGCCCTTTCTTGGAATATGATTGATCAATAATTGAGGAACACGGATCTTTTGTAAAAATCATGATCCCCTTAACTTTTTTATTTCTCTCAACTTTTCACGTTGGGACAGAGAAAAGTTGATTCACCCTTATAATGCCGCCGCCACACTCTCGCGAGGCCCGTCGTCTCCGCCCTCGGCGCGGGTCTTGGCGAGGCGAGGCTACACGAGTGCAAGCCGTCCACGCTCTCGTGGTCACTCAGTGGCCTGCTCTACACCTACAACAAGATGGACGTGATTGAAATCGTCGTTCCACCATCTAACTTTTTTACCTTTGATCTACATCATGCGCCCTATGCGAGCATTTCTTTCAGCGTTTGACGGGGTACCACATACTGGATTACCATCACCACTGGCTGCAGTACTTCCACCGTGTGATCGTACTCGGAGAACTGTTACATTTATGAATTAAAATTAGGATTTACTAATATTTTTAATAATTAAGTTTGTCCAAAACACACATTTGGTCACCTGTCCGTAAACGCCTAACAGAGGATGAGACGTGCGTCTGAACACGATGACGGGCTTTTTATGTTGTCATAGACAACTCTTCATAGTATTTTGCTGTCAAGAAGTCTTGTTGCAATGACGTCGGGTTAGATAGAACTCCATGATAGTTCGAGCGTTTTTGAGGACCATTTAAAATGGTTTTTAAATCATAATTAAATCATGTTCAATGTTAAATAGGTATTTTCAAAAAGTATCAAGGTTTTTGATTAATATATGTATATTTACTGGTGTTTAGTTTATCCACTTTGGAAATAGGTCAACACCCTATTGAAATGGTTGTAAATGCTTAATAACCACCGCCGCGTTCGTTTTCCATCTTACATGTTGCTACTCGTAATTTCCCCAGCTCTTTGTAGTACCTATTTCTACTTAAAATTTCATGTTTTCTCGTAGGTCTCTGCAAAACAGATGGCGTTCCGAGGACTCGCCCACTTCTACCAGAGTCTGGTTTGCCGCGCCAATAAAATGGTTGGCGAGGAAATATCACGACTGCAGGTAACAGGACCAATGTTTTGTATTCGGAGCTCATAAAAAAAATCCATCACGGACAGTTACTGACGGTGCTGTCATTGTGCTGTTTCCTATTCAGTGGCCTGAGATCCTAAAAAGTCGTAATATCGTGTGTGTTTGTATTTTTATAATGAATTTCAATGATTTGATGTCGTTATAACTGTAAGGAAGTCAATGATTAGCCTCGTGACTTGGAATGAACTTGCAGTTTGAGTTTGGTCTTAAGATAAAAAATACGATAGTATCCCTAATTTCAGAAAAAAGCCGGTAAGAAGAGGCAAAAAATGGGTGTGTAATATATAATATAACAACATATCATATAAAGTTCAAAACATATACAATCACATGATATAATTTTGTTTAATATAACACTTTTTTAGTATAATGATGGAATGATATAATTTTAAAACGTATAACAAACGATTGATTTAAAGTCAATTCATATAACAACATTTATTATAACATTTACATGATATAATAATTAAAACAAATAACGTTTATTTAGTATAATAACATTAAGTATAACATTCATGTACGATAACACTCTTTTTAAATAATATTTAAAACATATAATGATAACTTCATATAGACTCAAATTTATATATAAAAATGCAGCTGCTAGGTTATTCAAGGGATGCAGGCAATGATGCAAGCAAGCAGGCAAGCAGCATGCAAGCAGGCATACAGCATGCAAGCAAGCATGCAGAATGCAAGCAGGAATGCAGCATGCAAGCAGGCATGCAGCATGCAAGCAGGCATGCAGCATGCAAGCAAGCACACAAGCATCATTATTTCCACGTCTGCGGCGCTGCGGGAAGTGCAGCCTCTCCGCCCTTGCGCAACAAAGCGCAGTCACCCACGCTCACCTCCACAGCTTCGGCTTTTTGGTCGCCTCGGGTGCCTGCCCCTTGTTACAGCGGGCGGAGGCTGCTCTCCCTCCGCGCCTCCGGCTTCTAAATTACACTCTAGTATCGGGCAGAGAAGTACCACGGCGAAGTGACCACGGCGAGTCGGGGTTAACATAATTCAGATTTTTGATAATTAGTTTAAAAAAAATTGAAATTGAAATTGATGGTTTTACAATATTTTTAACACTCACAGTGTCATATTTTATTCTTAAAAGATGAAATATGAAACCAAAAATTGCGCACGGGCGGGATTCGAACCAGCATCTTTCTGGCTAACCGGGCCAACTGCTCTACCAATTGAGCTACCGTGCTGTCGGTCCGACCGCGCGAAATTCTTGGTCTCATTGATACGTCATTGCGTGACGTTAGCGCCATCTACCCGTCTGTTTATGCAAGAGCGGGCCAAGTAGTTATTCTTTACAGAATAAATTCAACCTGGAAATGATAACGCTTCGCTACTCAATGGTTTTACAATATTTTTAACACTCACAGTGTCATATTTTATTCTTAAAAGATGAAATATGAAACCAAAAATTGCGCACGGGCGGGATTCGAACCAGCATCTTTCTGGCTAACCGGGCCAACTGCTCTACCAATTGAGCTACCGTGCTGTCGGTCCGACCGCGCGAAATTCTTGGTCTCATTGATACGTCATTGCGTGACGTTAGCGCCATCTACCCGTCTGTTTATGCAAGAGCGGGCCAAGTAGTTATTCTTTACAGAATAAATTCAACCTGGAAATGATAACGCTTCGCTACTCAATGGTTTTACAATATTTTTAACACTCACAGTGTCATATTTTATTCTTAAAAGATGAATAAACATCTCATCTCATCATCCGCTCTTGCATAAACAGACGGGTAGATGGCGCTAACGTCACGCAATGACGTATCAATGAGACCAAGAATTTCGCGCGGTCGGACCGACAGCACGGTAGCTCAATTGGTAGAGCAGTTGGCCCGGTTAGCCAGAAAGATGCTGGTTCGAATCCCGCCCGTGCGCAATTTTTGGTTTCATATTTCATCTTTTTTGAAATTGAAATTATTGAAATTATACCAATGGAAGTTATACCAAGTGAAGGTAATATTAATTTGACGGTTATTTCTTTTAATCATTATTTGAAACGTTATTATCTCAAATAATAGTTATATGAAATAATGCGTATGTCAAACAAAATTATATCAAATGAACGATTTATAAAATAAGTTTTATTTCAAATGTTTTTACAAGATATGTACGTTATACTAAAAGGTATTACATAAAATGAATATTATGTAAAGAAAACGTTATGATAAACAAAATTATATCATGTGTTTTTTATACCAAATGATTCTTATGTAAAGTGATCGTTATTAAAGTTGAATTATATCAAATGATTGTATAACAAATGAGACGCACCCCAAAAAAATTTCGTACGAGGCTTCTGTCATGAGCGCGGGACTCAAGGCGGAGGGTAGTGTTTTGATATACAGGTTTTCTTTTATCTGTTTGAAATTTGAATCCTTTTCGTAATTTTTCATGGTCAGCGTGATTTCGTGTCGATGAAAACTGTAACTGGAGTCGGAAACAAGACTGTATTGAATAGTAATTACTATACTAAATAATATAAAATTATCACTATAAAATTGCCAGTTACTAAGCAAGTTTTTATAGTAAGTGGCACATTCCTGTCGGTACATTTTTTTACACCCTATGCCATAAATGTGATGTTTGAATTAGATTTTATAAAAATACTGCAAAACTTGAGAATTTCATAGAATGTTTTTGTCAAAAAAGCCAATGTTTTAGATAGCTCAATCATTTGTTACCTTGGAAAATAAAATAGGTCTTGAAAATGGCATTATTTGAGAAGTGGGTAATTTTTAATAAAGGAAGTTAAAAAAAAAGTTAAGTTAGCCTGTAAGCATCCCACTGCTGGGCAAAGGCCTTACCTCAAATGCGAGGTAGTATGAGCCATACTCCACCACTCGGGCTCCTATGGGCGGCTTGATAAAGTCTGACAGCAAGGTTCGTTGCAAACCATGTCATAAACTTGTGTCGGCTGTTTATCATGCAGTAAACTAATATGTTTAACCTACGAAGATGGTTATATATCACCTGGACGAAAGGTAATCTCATTTTAAGTTACTACTGTTCCAAATAAATGTAAAGGCAGAAGAGTAGTTAACGTCGCCCCACAACCCCGTGTAAGATCTATTTTTTGCCAAAAGACACTACTGCAGACAATCTGCCGACCTATACAACAAAATTAATAAGGATACAAAAATGTATCCACTCACGTTTTTCCAGTGTAAAAGGGCTTTGATTAAATGGTTGATGTCCAAAAACTACGACGAAATTGAGAATTTGATTCGACACTCTCAAACGTAGCTGTTTATATATAGACATACATTCACAAATAGAGTTAGGGAAAGCTAATAAGCTTTCCATCCCAAGACATCGTCGTAGGGCTAATCAACAACAACAACCACACCCGTATACACACACTGCACACTCTGCACACACACGCGCAGACACACGCGCGCGCTCGCACGCACGCACAGACACGCATACACACACACACACACACACACACACACACACACACAGTGAAATAAATAATGTTGGTATTGTAAAATAATTCGATTCTAATTTCTTTCTTTATTTTTATCTGATATTTTTAGTTCAAAGAAGTTTGTTACGACATGTATTAACATTACGGAAGAGCGGCGTTTCCTAACACAAGCAAACTATTTGCTTAAAAGGATGCGCCAACCTAAAATTTGT
>OY757257.1:14760212-14802444 GCA_963584085.1 Pyrausta aurata | reverse complement strand
TGTTGTTATTTTTTGTGCACTTTTAATTCTTTGATTGAGTCTAAGCTCTTACGATTTGTGTAATTTAAGCCTAGTTATCTGTGTTAGTTGGTTGTGGGTTCATTACAACAGGTAAGTAGCTAAAATGGATAATATCCCTCCTGATCCCCCTGATCCCCCAGACCGGCCCGCATCGCCAATGGATTTGCCAGCTTCTGAACTGTCTCCGCCCATGTTCACACAATCAGCGACCGGTACTAAAAGACGGTTAGAGGATACAGAGATTCATGCGGAACCTGCTAAGAGATCTACCGTTGAGCCTCCTTTATCATCTCCCAGTAGTCAGCCGGTGTACACACATCCCTCAGTCGTAATCGAACCTAAAACATACAAAGAAAATGACAAAGGACCGTTTATTGTCCACGTTTCAAAAGAGGAGACAGGGGTCACTCCTGGAACACACATACAACCTCTCAAATTTGGTAAGTTTTTGGTCAATAACAAAATCCAAAATGTAGTTATGGACGGAGTCAAAAAAATTGGTAGGAACCGCATCTCTGTGGAATTCACAACAAGCACTGACGCGAATAATTTCCTTTCTAACGAAATCCTACATCTTCACAAATATTCAGCTTCAATCCCCACCTTCAGCGTAACCCGCATGGGACTTATACGAGGAATCCCAACTGATATGTCAATGGCGGAGTTGGCTGAATGCCTGACAACTCCTGATGGCTGTGGCATCCTATTAAAAGCTAGACGACTTAATCGCAAGGTCACTAACAATGGTCAGCCATCTTGGATTCCCACCCAGTCGGTTGTAGTCACATTCAGAGGCCAAATTTTACCCCCAAGGGTATTCTGTTATCACACCTCAATTCCGGTGGAAACTTATCAACTTCCCACTATACAGTGTCTAAAATGCTGCCGCTTTGGGCACGTTAAAGCCCAATGCCGCTCTCAACCCCGGTGCTTCAAATGCTCTCAACCCCATGGCGCCGATACTTGTGATGTCCCTGAAGAGAATTCCAAATGCATCTTGTGTACAGGCTCCCATTACGCAGTAAATAAATCATGTCAGGAACACTTTAGACAAAAATCTATTAAGATTGCGATGTCTCAGGACAATATATCGTATAACCAGGCAGCTTCCCAATTTCCTTCCGTCCGCAAATCCTACGCAGACACCGCGAAGACCTCATATGCTCCTTCACCAGCCCCAACTCAATCGCCCGCCCCAAAATCATCGGTCTCCTATAAAAAGGTGCTCACCCGCCCCCCGCGCTCCCACGCTCCGTTGGGCAAGAGCTATGATAAGCGAGCACACCAAGCCATTATAGGCAACTGTGCATCTACTCTTCCAAACGGTTGCGCCCTAAATAACAGCCCTTCTCCACCTCCATTAAGAGACGAAAATTTAATAGAGTTAATGATGTCACTCATTCTTCGCATTGTCTCTGGTCAAATTACTACTGTACCGTCCATCGTTGCGCAAAAACTTACTCAAATCTCTCAAATTTTAGGCGATGAGCACCAAGGCAGTTCAGTGGAACTGCAAGAGTATTAGAAGGAAAAAACACGAACTTACCTATTTAATAAATAAATTTTCTCCGTCGGTCCTAGCCGTCTCGGAGACGTGGCTAATTCCTGATTCACATTTTCGTGTGTCGGGATTCTCATGTCTCCGGGACGATAGGAGCGATGGATACGCAGGGTGTGCCTTACTTATAAGGCGCTCCCTTACGTTCTCACAACTTCCCCTCCCCCCACATAGCCAAGATATTCATATCGTGGCTGTGCGTGTTTTTGATGTGTCTATTTTATCTGTGTACATACCTCACCCCTCCTCCTCTACTATTGATGAACTTCGAGATGCTATCCTCGCAGTCCCACCTCCTGTTTTCGTCATGGGAGACTTTAACTCTCACCATGTTTCCTGGGGTTCCTACCGTACTTGTCCCACTGGATCACTGCTGATGGATCTTATTGATGACCTTAATTTGTGCCTTCTGAATAATGGCTGCCCTACCCGAAGAGTCTCTCCTACCCAAAATCCAGCTTCAGCAGTCGACTTATCGTTCTGCTCAGCAAATCTAGCCTCCCTAGTCTCATGGCACATTCTGGACAGCACCTTTGGAAGCGACCACTTTCCGATTGTTATCACTTTTGCAGACAAAACATCTCCAACTTCTGCACGAGTTCCTTTACTTCGACATAACTTACATAAAGCTGATTGGGGGGCATATTCGTCATCCCTAGATATCAAAATTAGTCGTTTACCGGCAGTAAATATTGAAAATCCCCTTATCTCCTACTCTAATTTTGAAGATGCCATAAAATCATGTGCAAATGACCACATCCCTCTTAAAAAACCTCATCGTAAAAAGGCCTCACCACCTTGGTGGGACGCTGAATGCACAGCCGCTATTCTTAATCGCAAACAGGCAGAAAAGAGATACAATTCGGCAATGACCATGGAGAACTATACATCCTACCAACAGATAGCTGCTCGTACTAAGAGACTACTTTCCAAGAAAAAGAAATGTGGTTGGATCAAGTTCTGTGAGAGCATGTCTCCGAGAACACCTTCCGGTATGGTATGGAACCAAATTAGGAGATTCCGGCAGTCCCAAAACATCATTAATCTTACCTCCAATGACTCAACTAGCTGGATTGATGCCTTTTCAGATAAACTCGCTCCCCCCTTTGCCCCCTCCTCAGAATGTCTCCCCTTTGATATTGGCCGCGTCATCGCCTCTTCTAATAAATTAGACGCCCCCTTCTCCTTTGACGAACTTTTATGCGCCTTAAGCGGCCTCCGCGATTCTTCTCCGGGACCGGATGGTATCCCGTACTCCTTCTTAATAAAGTCCCCCGATCGTGCAAAATTATACTACCTACAATTAGTTAACTCCTTTTTTGACTTAGGTACAGTTCCCGACTCCTGGAAGCAGCAGATTGTAATACCAATTCCTAAACCTGGCAAGGATCCTTCCAACCCCAACTCGTATCGCCCCATTGCCTTATCCTCTACCCTGCTGAAAATTATGGAGCACATGATAAGGAACCGTTTGGAGTGGTTTATAGAGTCACACAATCTACTAGCAAAGTCTCAATTCGGCTTCCGTAAGGGGTATAGTACTCTCGACAACTTGAGCATCTTAACCACAGACATCCGATGCGCTATAAAAAACAAAGAGTACTTAGTAGGAGTGTTCCTGGACATTGCTTCCGCCTACGACAATGTTCTCCTTCCTGTACTCAGGCAAAAATTGCAACAGCTGAGTATCCCAGAGAAGTTGACCCGAATCATCTGTAACACGTTGATGTCAAGGTCGATCCTAATAAGTAGCCAGAACGCTCCTCCTTCCTCTAGACAAGTCTGGAAAGGCTTGCCTCAAGGATCAGTTATCAGTCCTTTGTTATACAGCATCTACACTCATGACCTAGAGACAACAGTAGATCCATTCTGTAACATCCTTCAATATGCTGATGACATCGCCCTTTATACAACTGCAAACACAATCACAGAGGCCTCATCCCGTCTAAACTCAGCACTTCAATACCTCGGCGACTGGTTGCTATCCCATGGCCTCTCTCTTTCAGTACACAAATGTAACTGTGTCGTTTTTTCCCATAAGAGACAGGTTCCTGATCCTGAGATCTTCTTTGAAGCTGAAGTAATTCCAGTGAATAATCAAGTCAAATTCTTAGGCCTTATTCTAGATAGCAGGCTTAGTGGTGTGCCCCACTGCGACTACGCCCTTAAAAAAGCTGAAAAAGGTGTGAATATTCTCCGCGCCCTGTCTGGGGTCTGGTGGGGTGCTCACCCTTATTGCCAAAAGCTGTTATACAATGCAGTGGTTCGCAGCCATCTGGATTACGCCTCTTTCCTTCTAGACCCATGCAATAAGTCTGCTCTGGATAAACTATCTAAGATCCAATCGAAATGTCTTCGCGTCATTCTAGGGGCAATGAAATCATCTCCAATCAATGCCCTTCAAATCGAGAGTGTGGACCCCCCTCTCTACCTACGCAGACAATATTTGAGTGATCGCTATTTCATCAAAATTTGTCACAACCCATCTCACCCTCTTCTAGGGAAATTACGTCAGCTTTCTACATTACACCCCCCCGAGGATAATCTTAGAAAGTGTCCATGCATTCTCCTTAGTTCTCGAAAATTTACTAACCTTCAATTTCCAATAGAAAACTTCCCCATAAACCCTCTCTTCTGTCATAGTTATGACTCTCTGATTTTTCGCCCCCCTGTTTTATTAGATTTCGGCATCTCAAAGGATTCTGTTTCCGCTCCACAGATATTTCTGTCCATCCTTTCTTCTGAAAAATGGCAAGATTGGCTTCCAATTTACACGGATGCATCAAAAATCTCGGTGGCTGACTCTGTCGGCGCCGCTGTCTGGATCCCAAAATTTAAAATCATGCTAAATTATAAATGCCCTTCAGTTACTTCAATATTCTCTGGGGAATCACTGGCTATCCTCGAGGCTATTTTATTCGTTGAAGCGCACAATATGGACAAATGCATTATATTTTCTGATTCCCTTAGCTGCCTCCAAACTATCATAGCCAACCCATTCAAATTGAAAATTAAATTCCCTCTCACTATGAAAATCAGAGAAGCTCTCTTCCGATGTAAACAAAAGGGTCTAAACATCGTCCTGGTATGGATTCCCGGTCACAGAGGTATTCCCGGCAACGAGACTGCAGACTCCTGTGCTAAAAGTGCTACCACCACTGGGTCCATGGACCATTTCAAATGCTATGCGCATGATTTGGCCTCCCTCCCTCGTTTCCATTTAATTCGATCGTGGAACACCCATTGGCAAAACACTAAAAGAACTGTCGGTAAATATTATGCCAACATACAAGAAGATATCCCTAACAAACCGTGGTTTTTCAAACGGAAAAAACTCCCAAAGGACATTATCTCTATTGTTTGTAGACTTCGCATAGGGCATGCGTGCACACCGGTTCATCTGGCCAAACTACACATCAAAGACTCCTCTTTGTGCGAATGCGGTATTGATGAGGGCACAACAGACCATATATTTTTTAATTGCAGTAAAATAGGCAAATCACTTCACGATTTCATCCCTAAAGATATTCCCCGCCCCACTAACATTAAATGTTTACTTAAATTAATTAATACTCCAGTTTTAGGCATCCTATCAAAATTCATTAAAATAAATAACATTAGATTATAAATTAACTCTTGTGACAAATAAAAATGAAACTTGACTCATTTTTATTTGCCACCTCCAAATGTCCCACCTCTCCCCAGTACAGTAGTTTTTAACCATATGTTGTTTTGTTGTAATGTTTGTTTGTGTGTTTCAGTGTATTGCAACTGTGTCGTCATTTGTGTTTTGTTGTTTGTCCCACAGATAAAGCTTTAATTATACTTTTTTTTTAAATCACACCGAACCGAACAATATTATAGACCACGTGCTTAAACAACTGACGTGTTATTGGCGGAATTCTATGGCGAGGTGTTCAACCGATGACCCCTGATCTGTCGGCCATAAATAAAAGAAGAAGAAGAAGAAGAAATTAAACTACCGTCACTCATTAATATTAATTGATGTTCCTATCCACGCAGAAAGAGCTTACAGTGTCTTGAGATCTTGCAGTATGAGATGTTGGTTGTGTCTTCAAAAGAATAGGATCCCATGCCGGTGGAACTTTCCAACCATCTTCTCTATTAAAATTAGGGTATTTTCTTATTTCTATGGCCTCAAGTAGCATGCGAGGAACAAAACGCCGTTCTTTCGCGAGTACCTTAGGTTGGTCAAAACGTATGAAGTGGTTAGGTTTATCCAAGGCATGTTCACATACTGCAGATTTCGTTGACCGTCTATGTTTCATGTCAGCTATATGTTCTTTAATCCGTACGCCTATACTACGCTTTGTTTGACCGATGTAGGAGAGGCCACAGTCACATTCCAGTTTGTACACCCCTGCATCTTGAAGAGGTATGTGACACTTGACCAGTGGTAAAAATTGGTTAATCTTCCTTTGCGGCTTGAAGTAGGTTTTGATAGAAGCTCGCTTTAAGATGTTCCCAATCTTGTCAGTGACACCCTTCATATATGGTAGTATGGCAGGTTGGCGTTCAACTGTCATGGGCTTGGCACGGGGTCTGCAACGACGTGGTACTGGAAGCTGGTTGTCCCGGAGTACCTTCCTTACATGCTGAAGCTTAGCAGCCAGGTGTCGGTCATCACAGATGCCCCTCGCTCTCTGAAACAAAGTTTTGCCCACGGTAGCTAACTGTGATGGATGATGGTGAGAAGCACCATTGAGATATTTATCAGTATGGGTCGCTTTTCTAAAGACTGTATGGCTAAGCGTATGATCTAGATTCCTAGTAAGTAAAATATCTAAGAAGGCCAGTTTATTGTCTGCTTCAATTTCCACAGTAAATTGTATTTTTGGATGAATTGAGTTAAGATGATTAAGAAAAGCAGAAACACTATTGGTGGGTAAAATTGTAAAAGTGTCATCTACGTACCGTTTATAAAACCTCGGTGTTACAGGTGATGTGCTCAGGGCTCTGGCTTCAAAATCTTCCATGAAGATATCAGCAACAACAGGTGATACTGGAGAGCCCATTGCAACACCATCAACTTGAACGTAGAAGTTGTTGTCCCACAGTAAATAGCCAGATGTAAGGCAATGCTCCAATAGTTCTGCATATTTAATCGGCATGTCCAATTCAACTAACTTTCTTTTGGTGATTTCAATGCAGTCCTGTACAGGTAAACTTGTAAATAGGGACTGTACATCAAAACTAACCATTGTCTCATCATCTTTCAATTGTAGGTGTTTTATGTCACTGATAAACTGGTAGGAATCCTTCACATGCGCCATTGTTCCTCCACGAAGCTTAGATAGTGTTTTAGCTACATGTTGAGCCAATCTGTATGTTGGAGTATCTATTTGACTTACAATAGGCCGCAGAGGAATATCGGTCTTATGAATTTTAGGCAACCCATACAGTTTAGGCGGTTTTGCACACGTAGGTACTAATTGTTGTACATCTAGACTTAAACTTTCACTGTGTTTTTTCACTAAGTCGCTAGTTTTCTTTAATATTTTAGTTGTTTGATCGGTTTTCACGCGTTTGTAGGTGGATTCGTCCGACAGCAACTGTGACATTTTAAGTTTGTAGTCCGATGTATCGATTAACAACCGTAGCATTTCCCTTGTCCGCGCGTAAGATTGTTAGTTCTGGTCTCGTTTTCAGGTTTTTAAGTGCTAGATATTGGTCGCGAGAGAGATTTGTTTGGGACAGGAAATTGTATTCAATCGTTGTCCTATTTTTTTTGTAGATTTATATGCCGCTAGATAAAAGCAAAGTAAATTAACAATATTGTATTAAAAATTTAATATACATTTTGCAAAATGATATAGTCAAGTCTCTTAATGCTTTTCTTTAATCAAACATAAAACGACTCTGGGGCACTTTACGACCGTGGCCTTATCTATGGCACAAAAAAACTGTTCATCGGCTTTCCACAACGACCGGTTGTAAGCAGTCTGCATCCAGTGCGATCCTGCGATCTTTACAAAGTTGTCTGTCCATTCTTATATGTTCAATTGATATAGGGGTATAAATTTTGTACCTGGACTGCTGATTTTGGCAACTGCAATTTCTTTAGAGAAAGGTCTTAGGCTAAATAAGTAGTCTTCCTGCAAAATTGTGGCATCAAAAAACCCATAGTTTTTTCCACAGCTTGTGTTGGCCATAAAATTTTAATGGGCTAGGCATTAGGGCCATTATCACAACAAGCTTGTTTTGGATCTTTTAGCAAGCAGACTCCTAACTGTGGTCGAAACTTAGCCTTAGCAAGTGGATAGAAAACCTTTTTCACTAAATGGGTAAAAAAATTATATGATACATTCAAAATGTTGTTGACAGCAATACATTTCACGCCGAGGTGTTGACAAGGGATTGAGGAGATATTATGAATGATTGATGTTCAAAACTGCATTACCATTACCTCTCAAGAGTAGAAAGTATGTTCCATTTTCAAATTAGCACTTACTGGGAAGTTAGGTCCTGGGTAAGGTCTGGGCGGCATAGGCGAACCTGGAGGCTGGGCCGGCACGGGGTACCGCTGCTGTTGCTGCATGGGTCCCGGCGGAGGCGCTGGGTTCGGAGCATTCGTAGGGAAGCGTTGCGCCATCACGGCTTTTCCTTACTCTTTACGTGTTCAATAACGGCTTAGGAGACACAATTTTGTTAACAAATTTTTCTAACAGCGTAACACTTTACACTCCAAAAAAATTCACAATATTACAACAACAAACTTCACAGTAATTTTCTCTCGAAAAACCATAAAAATAATATCCCTTTATTAATTAATTTTATGCGAAAAACCGTAGCCGTACCTACGGCTACCAAAAACCTTTAGACATACTCTTATTAATCTGTGCCAAAAACCACAAAAACACAAAAACCAACAAACCAAACCAACAAAAACCGTAAACCCAAGTCACAGATTATATTATTATCACAGATAAGTAAGAGTATGTTTATTATCTTCTTCTTTTTTTTTAAGGCATCCAAATCCCTTTGAGTACTCAAAGCCAAATCCAAACCTATCCAAAGATCCAAACTAAACTTAATGTTTTTTTTTTGGTATTTTTGGCCTTGCACGGTT
Source organism: Pyrausta aurata (assembly GCA_963584085.1). Lineage (NCBI taxonomy): Eukaryota > Metazoa > Arthropoda > Insecta > Lepidoptera > Crambidae > Pyrausta > Pyrausta aurata. The sequence continues at coordinate 14,793,775 of OY757257.1, read as the reverse complement.
TGTGCCACAGCCACGGCGAAATAAGATGGGACGATGATTATTAAAAGGTAGGGAAACGGTTTTTACGGATAAAAGGAAAAGGATCAGGAAAGTACATATAATTTTTAAATTGAATAAATATTTACAACTTTATATTATTTGGTTTCACACTCAGGGAGGGAATATTGTCATGTCAGTCAAAGGAAAAAGACAGACAAGCACAGATTATATAGTAAAATATCAGTGTAAAAGAAAGTCGTGTTTGTTACAACACTTATAACTCGAGAACGGCAGGACCGATTGACATGGTTTTAGATTTGTTGGATTTATTTCCTTCCCGAATAGCAGAATACATCTTAAAAACAATGAAAACTCGATATGTGTAATCTTAATCATTCTACTTTATAAAAATAAGTCGGGGTTACACATTACATATTTCAAGTGTTTTTTCTTCGCCTACATACTTTTACTCAAAGCCTACATATCAACTCTTACTAATCTGTGCCTACATATTTTGCGATATTTGTATTGAGAACAAAAAAAAAGGTGGGGCACGAATTTTAATTAGACAATAGGAGCTGTCACGGGCACTGAAATTTGTTTCTAGTTCTTCTTTTTTTGTGATTTTAGCGATAGTTTATATGTATGTGTCGCAGGCACAACGTATAATTCCGCCGTTTACATATATGACCGATGTTTGCCGAAAGCTACCTAGTATTCCGTAGTATTCCGTAGCCTACCGGTAGGCTACCGTACGTTTTGGTAGGCTACGGTAGACTTACAACGCTAGCCTTAAGACGTATGATTAATCAAAAAACAAAGTGCTGTTGTTGTAACCGCTGTGTAACCGTGCTATATTTGCTTTTTTTGCGGCTGTCAGCCAGTATCCACGGCACGGCTACTTGCGTGCGTACATTTTGCGTTTTTATTTTTAGGTAGTTGCGGACTTTAATGAAGCTTGCGGACCAAGTGGAATGGAAAAATAGCACTCGTGAATCTCGTGATCATGAGCGCGACCGCCATCGCTTCGTTATTAAAAAGTGGAACGCACACAGTTTTTTAATTATCTGTGGTGGCGGGAGCGACGACTGTCTGGATATGTCGCAGGCAAATCGTATTATTCCGTAGTTTACATAATATGGCGTCGTCAGTTTATAAACGCTCGCGGATTTGCAAAATGACGAAAGCAAAAGTATAATGCCGAGACATTATATATAATGCCACAACATTTAATCTACAACCGAAACGCATTATACATAACGCCGAGAAAAATGTAGAATTTAGTTCTTTTTCGCACCACGGGTGTCGCTATTGAGCATTAAAGAAAAATGGCGTCAAACAGTGAATTACTATGTAAAAATGTGATTGAAAAACAGTGGACATACGACGTGTATGATTGATGTTATGCGTGGTAATAATAATTTCAAAGACATTTTTAATAATGAAATACAAAAATTTTAGAATACTCAATCGGGAACTATAATAAATCCATGAAAACAATGACAAAAAAATGTAAGGTTATCTGGCACCTTAAGAACGCTAAGGTGTCCATGGAATCTTAGACCCGCAGGACACCTGCAGAGTTATATAAATTATTGCTGAAAGATTTGATGTAATTAATGAGTATTAGTGATGTGTACTATGTTATTCTAAAAAAGGATTGCCCTAACAGTGTAACAGTGTTACAATGTTTATTTAAAAATATAAGTCACAAAACTGATTTAAAGTCTAATCAATAATCCTGTAGAAACTTTTGACAGATGCTAATGTCACTTTGTAAAATAATGTTGCCACATTTATCTTAGTAGTGACGTGACCGTTCATTTGGTTTATTTCATTCATACAGTTCGATCAACTCAATGGTTTTATTTCAATGATTGCTAACAGGTGTAACAGAAATCTTAACTTTTAGGGGCAATAACCAAAATCGGTTTGAAATTGTACCCGGTTTCAGCTACCTACGCGGAAATTTAGATGCGTTTGTTTTTCATTCGGCTTCTTTTTCTTCCAACAATGCTCATATTTTTATACCGACTTAACGAAACTAGCCTAAATGATATCTTAATAGAGTAAATAAAATAATAAGAATGTTATTTAATTTGAGACGTTATAAGAATTTTTGAGTGAATGAATGACAAGTTCATTCTTCTAGTCACACCACTATTTATTTTTCGTCAAAAAGTAGTAACACTGTAAACGTCAAATCTTTCTACGGGATTATTGATTAAACTTTACATCCGTAATAATTAGTTTTTTGTCTTCTTATAATTTGATAAGTCCTATTTGTCCCACAAAACTGTTTTATCATTGTCACCCTAAATCGGCATGGACTAACCAACCGTCGTCGAAATTTTGTCAACTGAACGAACATTTAGCATTTTGCAAATCCGCGAGCGTTTATAAACTGACGACGCCTTGTAAACATAGCTGGGCATTAACTCGTTAATCCGTTAATCGTTAATTAACGAAGTTAACATTTTGATTAACGGATTAACTTTTAAGTTAACTTTAAAAAATGTTAACGGACACGTTAACTTCCGTTAATATGCAGCTAAGTCCGTTAATCAGTCAGGTATCAAACGAATGCCGAGAGTCGCATAACAATGGAATTTCTATTGTGTCTCGTTTACACATACTTGACGAGTTAATCGTTAATCCAATGCCTACTGTTTACCGCACGGCACCGCGGCGCGGCGCGAAAAACAGGTGCAGACAAGTAAGTTTTTTGATAATTCTATCTCTCAGAGTATTGAAAAACCAAAAAGCTTCAACTCTCTAACGACTCTAACGAGTAAAGCGCTAAGTCTCGTTCAAAAGTGGCTGGACATGAAATCAAAAGACTCGTTCAACGATACTGCATTCCTCGGGAAAGAGATATTCATAAATCTATTCATTATATACAATACTGCTATACCCTCAAGTACTGCAATTGAATGGCTATTTTCCACGGGTGAGAACATTTTAACATCAAAACGAGGATCGCTTTTAGTTTGTAATTTTTATTAATTTTGATACAGTATTTTGAAATTATTAAAGGAGTATTTGTCACCGGTACTCAAAGTCCTTCAGAAGCTGTTTAATTCCGTGCTGCTAGAGGGCATCACACCTGAGGCATGGAACAGGAGGGTCGTGGTGTGGTCCAAAAAAGGAGACAAAACCTTATTGAAAAACTATAAACCCATCTCACTCCTGAGCCATCTCTACAAGCTGTTCTCAAGGGTCATCACGAATCGTCTCGCACGTAGGTTTGATGACTTCCAGCTTTTCGAACAAGCCGGATTCCGAAAAGGGTATAGTACCATAGACCACATCGACATCATATAGAGTATAATATGCCTCTATGCTTAGCGTTCGTGGACTATGAGAAGGCCTTTGATTCGATCGAAACTTGGGCGGTGCTTCGGTCTCTTCAGCGGTGCTATAGGTAGTGCCATCCACGAAGGCGCACCCCACCACTCGTCCAAATTGTTTATTGTACATGTGTGCAAGCTTTTGCCAACATTTGAATTGAATTTGGAACATCCTAATGACTTATGAATGACAAGCACACTACAAAAAATACACTCAAAGGGAAAGATGCTCTTCTTAGATATAGTTTTAAGTTGGTATGGTTAGCTACTAGACAAGTAATTATTTTTTTTTAAATTGCACTAGTAACATTTTTACTATTGACGTTAACGAAATACGTAAGATCGTTTTATAACATTTAAAAAAATGTTTAAAAAGTTTGTTTATAAGAGAACTATCGGTCCACCGGGACTTCATACGCGTAAATTGTTTTTTTCTTCGTACACGTAGGTTCTAGCTTGATGTTTTATAGCCTTCCCCGATAAAGTACATCCCGGTAATATTATAAGTACCACATGTTTTTTTTTATTTTAAAATTGTTTATGAATACCATGTTTATTTTTTTAGTACAACACACTAAAAAAATAAACTATATATTTATAAATTTATAAATTTCAATAATCAATTAAATCAAACTATGGACATTAATTTTAAAGGACAAAAAACTTAAAAATGTAAATATGACAAAATTCTTAGGTATATGGATAGACGAAAAACTGAATTGGAAAAATCAAGTCGAAAATGTTTGCAAGAAAATTAACGGAATTTCATATGCGTTGTATAAATTAGGTAAAGTCGCCACAAAAAATACAGCACTTACTGCATATTTTGCATATGTTGAGTCCGTTTTACGTTACGGTCTCATTATATGGGGTCATAGCTCCGATGCAAACATAGCATTCATTGCACAAAAAAAGTGTATTAGGGCTATATGTGGTACTGCACCTGATGAGCCATGCAGGCCGTTATTCGCATCATTAAAAATACTAACCCTACCGAGTCTATACATTTTTGAAATCGCAAAGTTTGTTAAACTAAACATGTATTTTTTTAGGCAAGCAAAGGAAGTTTATATGCGCAACACCAGAAATGGCAATAGACTGGTGGCAGATATTACTCCAAAAACCGCCAGATTCGGGAAAAATTGCTACTGGATGTGCACGCTCATCTATAATAAAATACCCCAACATATAAAAGACTTGCCCTTTAAAAGATTTAAAAGTGCACTTTACAAATGGCTAACTGATCATTGTTTTTATAAAGTGGAGGAGTTTTTGAATTTGTCGTGATGATTTTTTGACCTGCATTACTGTTTTAATTATTTAATTCTAATTGTGTTCTAATTTAATATTTGACATTTTTTTTTTTGAAAACTCCATGACATGTGTATTAATATTAACAATTATGACTTGGGTAATTCTTTTAATTGTAAAATATGTGTACACGTATTTGCATGCTATTAGTTCATAGCTGAAAAAGTTGAGCTTACTGTAGAATTAAGACCATATATGTATCCTTTTTCATAAGCAAATAAATGCATTTCATTTCATTTCATTTCATTTCATTTCATTTCATTTCATTTCATTTCATTTCATTTCACTGGGTTTTCCTTGACATTTTAAAAATAATTTAAGTAGAGCCACTTTCGTGAAGAGACTGGATTTTTGAATGACGGCCGGCTCGCAAATGAGGCACGTGTCACCCCCCGCACCCCGCGCCTTCATCTATCAAAAAAAGAGTGGGGCGCGCCTTCGTGGATGGCACTATCTATACATAGACTATAGGTATATAGAGGTGTTAAAGTGTCTGTATGACAACGACACCATGTCGGTCCGAGTACAGGAACAGAATACGAGGGCGAAGAAAGAAAAGAAAAGAAGAAACTGTGAAGAGGTGTAAGACAGGGAGACGTTATATCTCCGAAACTGCTTACTGCGGCACTGAAAGACGCCTTCAAGCTCCTGGAATGGAAAGGATTCGGCATCAACGTCAATGGCGAATACATCACACACCTCCGGTTTGCCGATGATAATATATTATAGTCACTACGCTCGAAGACCTTGAGAGTATCCCAACACGTGGGTATTAAAATGAATATGGAAAAGACGAAAATTATGTCGAACTCCCGTGTTGTATCCACTCCGGTATCTGTTGGGAACTCAATTCTCGAAGTTGTTGACGAGTACGTCTACCTGGGATAAGTAATCCAATTAGGTAGAAGTCCAACTTTGAGAAAGAGGTCAATCGAAGAATCCAACTCAGCTGGGCAGCGTTCGGGAAACTGCGCAAGAGCGTCTTCTCGTCTCGATCATCTCAGTGTCTGAAGACGAAAATCTTCAACCAGTGTGTGTTACCAGTGATGACATACGGATCCGAAACGTGGTCTCTGACTATGGGCCTCATAAAGAAGCTCAAAATCACACAACGAGCGATGGAGAGGGCTATGCTATACGTAGAAGAACTAAGAAAACGTACATAGCCCTGCCAAGTGGCATAGGGCAGGGCACATAGCGCGTAGAACTAATGGCCGTTGGGGCAGAAAAGTCCTAGATTGGAAGCCCTTCGACCAAAGGCGCAGCGTAGGACGTCCACCGACAAGAAGGACAGTCGACCTTGCAAAGATCGCAGGATCGCACTGGATGCAGACCGCTCACAACCGGTCGTTGAGGAAAGCCATGGGGGAGGCCTATGTTCAGCAGTGGACGTCCTTCGGCTGATGATGATGATGAATTATAAATGTCAAAAAGCTGTCAAATTACTAAGCAGAAAACCACTCACTACTGTAGCACGACAGAGTCACTACAGCAGCCGCTGTCAGAATAGCGAGGTGTATCAAAGCACTCTCGTTGTACAAGTGATGTTCAACTCAGTGAAGACTCAATTAGCGGAATTGACACCCAGATGAGAGATTCAACATGTCAATGTGCATGAAGGAAAATATGCACCAAATGCCCGACGATTAAATTACACATTTGAATTACACAAGCATTTTGTTTTGTCCTTAACCTGTTTACTTCCAGAACCTAAACCAACAGGTTTTATAAGTTCACTAACGCAACGATAAAAAAAATACACACATTAACGGATTAACGATTAACGTTAACTTGCGTTAATTCTTCCGAAATGTAACGCTTTAACGTTTAACGAAGCTAACTTTTTTTGTAGCGGATTAACGATTAACGAAGTTAACTATATTGTGATTAACGGTGCCCAGCTATGCTTGTAAACGGCGGAATTACGAATTATACGATTTGACTGCGATAGATATATTTGTGGCGGTTTGTTTGACATTTAATGTGATGTGATTTGTCTTGAACTTGAAAAAAGTTTGTTTTGAAGAATTAAACTTTTATGAACTGTAATACCTACTTACAAATTAAAGCTATGAAACTACCGGCTGGGTTCAAAAAATAAAATAAAATTAATGAATTCAATTGCATTTATCCTGTTTCGGTAAGTAGTACATGCACAGAGACCACAATAACTATGGCGCGCGAACTTGGATGAATAAAACACGCGAACTACCTGCACTCCCAATGCAAAACCGCAATATTTTTTTCACAGGAACTACAAACTTCTCCAGTTCAGCTTTTCTGCTTTTATCGGCAATTTACGAATGCACTGATTTGGATGTGGTGTTCTAAGGATACACTCTGACCGGTGTTTTCAACAAAACCATAAAGGTGAGTCATAATATATTATTCTCTAATTTATATGCCCTATTGGGTGTCATGGGTACCATGGTTTTAAAGGCTTAGCTTTCTGTCTCCGCTTAACCATGATAACTTGCAAATTCTTTATGGATAATATTTGATGTTTTTTATTTTATTTTAATGCCTTTATTATTTTGCAAAAATATCTAACAAGATGATAAGTTTATTGCAGTGAGGCAAAAGTACCTATTATACTTTTATTCTCATATATAAGGTGATTTTCTATAAACGGGTGAAACTTTAACAGAACTTCAAATTACTTCAGAAAAACGGGGCCCTATCATTATTTTTCTTAAAAACGGGTTAAAGTTTCACCCGTTTATAGAAAAACACCTTATATATGTATCTACGTATCAGATCTTAACAAACACTTTCAATGATAATTGGTTTGAAGAAGATTAACTCGTCAAGTATGTGTGAATGAGACACAATAGAAATTCCATTATTATGCGACTCCCGGCAGTCGTTTGATACCTGACTGATTACACTGTAATTTTTGATATTATATCATGTTTTTAAATATTTTTCAATTCAAATATTTTATTTCAGAACAAAATTCCTTACAAATGTTAGTAAAATGGTTTATATTAAAGTTAGATTAGTAAATACAATTTTAGTTTTATAAAAGCATTTTAATAATTTCAGAATAAAAAATAATTTAAAATAATAATTACAATCCCAAACAAAAGTTAAAAATTCTAATGTTAAATACAAAAACATGTCCAAAATAAATTCAATTTTTAATCACTTTGTGAGTGCTTATTTCTTTGAGCCGATCAAAAGGGCTTTCAATAGGACACTCGGGCCTACCCCCCACCACCCTCAAGATGGCATTGGAGCTGCCGCAAACTCTGCTCATCAGCAATATTTTCAACAATTGCAAATACCTAAGTATATGTTTGTCCTTCATACAAACACTAGGTATGAAAAACATAGTAATTTTTGCTGTAACAAATATTTTGGTGTATGTGGACCCTACATTCAGTTTAAAGTTGTCATGGAACCCTCGGTGTGCTGGTCCAACTTGCACTTGACGGGTTTTATATATTTTACCAGTCTTTGTATATTATTTTTATTTGGAAAGAATAAGCTAAGCCCAATTTGATATGCTAACTGAGTGTATATCATAATTTTGGTTTTTCTATCTGAACTCATTACCACATTTTTGCACACTATTATACTTTTATAAAAGTATTGTATTTACTACATTACACTAATATTTTTCTCTCTGGTGAAGGTAGGTTTCTTATTATTAGACTAGCGGTCACCTGCGGCGATTGTCGCGTAAATTTCGTTTTTTTATATATTTTGAATACTTATTATTTTTGGAGTGATTCGAGAAAGATATATATATATATAAAGATATTTTCCTCCCCCTCCGCCTCCGCGGTGGTGAACAATCCCATACAAATTTTACTGACGCTTCCAAAGTGGTAAAATGGCCGTCCCATCTAACTTTTGGACTAAGAAAGTGAAAATTTTGAAAAAAATATACGATGTTTATCTCAACAAAAACTTTCAACGAAAATTGGTTTGAAAGAGATCGAACCAGTAGTTTTTGAGATATTGCATATTTAAATCAACCGCAAATATAACTTTGTCTTTCATACAAACACTATGAAAATCACCGGTAGCTATGATGAAATAGCTATGAAGCTATTTTCACTTAAATAAACAGATACCTAAACAACGTAAATAATTTATTTTAATTTAGTAAACAACGTAACGAGTACTAATTTTCGTAATGTCATATTCACGTGGTATCGTGGAGAAATTAAAAGATAGTATCTACCTTAGCAACACCTGATTTCACTGATCACATAAATAATACAATTATAATTTCCTAACTACACATAATTATGTAGAATGTTACCTTTACATAACGTTTTTAAAGTTGTTCACTGAATAGTTAGAATAGGTTATAGTTACATATTTTGTATGAAGTAACTTCCCATCTCTCATCTTTTGGGAAAAGAAAAAAGCTCCTATCGGAGTCATTTCTCGAGAAAGAAAGACACCCGTACACTGCACAGTACTTAGGCATCTCTCGTAGCTCGTACACAAAACTTTGTACTTCCGCTAACGTCGCAAACATGCGCGTGCCATGCCCGCTAGGCGGTCACCTAATGAGATCCCTAATTCCGGCGCGATAGTGAAGTAAGTCAGACTAGGGAGGGGAGATGAGTGTCCGTTCTGTATGTAGTACTATTATAATTATATTCTGTGACCAAAGTCTATGTTTGATACGGTTACAACGGATATGTGAAAAAAAATTGCGTCACGAATTATCCGTTACCGAAATCGTTTAACAGGTATTATACTTAGATTATTTTGGTTGTACAAAGTGTTCTATTTTATTTATAGCTGCGTAAGCTTAGTTTCTTTCTTCGTAGAATTTTTCGATTTTTCTATTTTTATTCTCAACAAGACATCAAACGACGAGGTTCATTTGTGTATAGACCAAAATTGACATCCCCAGCGCGTTTGGCGAGTGTGAGTGTCAAAAGTGACGTAGTTCATAAGTTGGACTTCTGTTACTATCTATATTTTGTGGTTAAAGAACTTTGTGGTGATAGCTGGCTTCAAGAGGAACCTTTAATAAAAGGTTCCTCTTGAAGCCAGCTATCACCACAAAGTTCTTTATTTAAAAAATAAATATATTTATTCGTTATTCTTTCGTTATTTAAAAAATAAATATATTTTTTAAATAAATATCCTTGGACATTTCACACAGCGCCATCTGGTCCCAAACTAAGCAAAGCTTGTACTATGGTAACCAGAAAACATACTTAAATACTGTTTTTTTTGTAAATACATACATATTATACATAGAAAACACCCAGACCACTACAGACATACATGTTCATGCACACAAATGTTTGTAATTATTTACGAGTTTTACCAGTGGTTTTACCTCCAAAGAGTTTGGATGTAGGTACAGTCTGGTGCGGCCGCCTATTGCATTGGCTAGCCTTGGCAAGGCAAGTGATATACTTACTCTTACTAATCTGTGGCAAGTGACGAATGATCGTGTAATGGAGAGAACGAATTTAATGAACTTACTGGTCGTACCGTTCATAAATCACTTATCATATTGCTAGACGGTCCCTTTGTTATTTACCATATTATAACAAACTGCCTGGCTGGCTTAAAAATGTAAGAAGAGCAGAGTAAGCGTCTTAATTTCAGAAGAACCATCGCTTCTATACCTTCTTTTCTAATATCAACACAAGCGTTATCATATCAGAATATAAAAGCTAGTAGTTACAACATTGAAGTTAGTTACATAAATGTAAACATGAAGACGTAACAATGCTCGAATTCTGTTATTAGAGCCTCGTGAGCATCGCGGCAGTTATGCGAAACTAGGTAAGCGTAGTTCGGCGAATTTGCATATTAGGTGCATGAGTAATTTGACCTAACTAACGTGGCTCATTTGTTGATAAATAAGATAAATAAGTCAAGTTAAAAATATCAGATAAGGTAGACATAGGGCGCAATACTGTTCAAAACGATTTAAACAAAGGTTTTTTCTCACTTGATTAACATATTATTTTATTATTTACTATGCTGTGTGTTATAAATTTTGCATACAAAAACAACCTTTTTCGCCTTAGACTTAGCCACTGCCCTACCCTTACGATAAAGCATAAATATATGACCAACTTGAAAAAATTGGCCAAGCACCACAGTCGGACTCGCGGACGAAAGGTTCCGTGGTTCCGTACCATTGTCTATAAAACGGAACGCTGATACGTGACGATAACCGCCTTGAGTCTGAGATAGCTGCCAGGATCGCTAGCGCTGCCGCGGCCTTTGGTGGACTCAACCAGAGGGTTTGGAAATCCCATGACCTCCATCTACGAACGAAGCTATCGGTATATAAGGCAATTATACTACCCCTTTTGTTGTATGCTTCGGAGTCATGGTGTCTATATAAAGCTGATATTAAGCGTTTGGACACCTTTCACTTAAAATGTCTTCGTGCAATATTACGGGTGAAATGGCAGGATCGGGTCCCAAACTCCGAGGTTTTGCGTCGTGCCAATATCTCTGGCATGGAATGTCTCCTGATGAAGGGGCAGCTAAGATGGTGACACCTTGTACGCATGGACGCCGCTCGTTTGCCTAAATGCGTTTTCTACGCGGAAATTTCCAGTGGTAAGCGGAAGTCTGGAGGGCAGTATCTTCGATACAAGGACGTCCTGAAACGACATCTAACGTCTTGCGGCATGTCACATAATACGTGGGAGAAGGACGCGTTGATGAGGCCAGAGTGGCGTAATGCAGTCAAAACTGGAATTGAGAAGTTTGAAGCAGCCCGTCTCAATGAACTCGACGCCAAACGCCATGCTCGAAAGACACGCCCCAAGGTCTCCTACAACTACACCTGCAATACAAGTGGACAGTTGCAGTGCAGTCTATGCAGTCGCACGTTCAAGTCCAAGTTCGGGTTTGCAAGTCACCTCCGAGCTCATGCCAGAAACTGACAAGGTGTCGCCGTCGACGGACACGTCGTGGAGGACATCATCATCTATAAACCGGAAAAAAACATATCTGTTGTAGGTATAGGACGGGAGCCCAATTTGAGGGTCCCGCAATTTTACAGGAACTCTTATAGTTTCGCCATGTCTATCCGAAGTTCAGCGCAGAGTCCTGACGTGCTAGAATACTGTAATTTACCATGGGTATGTATTCTAATCTCGTCGCAAGTGGTAAAAAAAAATCCTCTCGCACACGTAACGTGGGGATGATTTTTTCTCTCTTGCCAAATCCATCGTGTAGGGTATCGTTAAATAGGTATTTTTAAGGCCCAGATATTCCATTTTTACGATGTTTCGATTGAGTTTAAACATGGAAACACTAATTATTTAAATCTCGAATCTATATATGTTATAGAAGAAGATTACTAGAAAGCTGGATTGTGGTTGGAAACACGATTGTAATTACTTTGCTCGATAATAATTGCCTCAGAAGTGGGCCCCTTTTTTTTCGTATTTTCTATGTAGTTTTCAAATTATTGGACTTATATTTATGAAAATCACATATTTTAGTAGGTAATTCCATTCTACACATATACATGTTAAAATGATTTCAAAATGTTTGTTATTTAGATCAGAATAACGAAATATCTAAAAACACTTTATTTGACCTATTTCGACTTTTTTGATCTTGATTTGCTCAAGCTACACAGATGTGAGGAACAGAGGATTATAAGAATATACATTTTGACCACATAAGTGAGATTTCAGCTATGAATCAAATGATTTTTTTTTAGTTTTTATCGGTGTTATGTTCAGGCAAAGAAAGGTCCATTTTTTTCATTAGTCTGTATTCTTTCTTACAAGCAGCAAATTCTTCCAATTGTCTTTTTAAGATTACTTTAGACACCAAAGATGTTTAGGGCGTCCAATCGTTTTTTTCCAGTTTTATTAACATTTTCATTCATAAAACACTGATTTAGTGATTCTCACACTTGTGACGATGGTGATTCGCGCAACGACTTTGACGCAACAGTTGATCGTCGTGTCATCTCTGTTCTATACATGCAAGCAGAAATAGCGCTATCTTTTTATTCAAATGACAAGCACGAGATACCATTTCCTCATTCCCCCAAAGAGGATAGAACCACTACGTTTAAGAGTTGGCACCTCCCTTTTACCCGTTGTTAGGGTTATGAACGTACTTATTACCAACCTAACAACAAATACAGTGCTACCAACTTAAACAATAAACGTCAAAATAATAGTGCTGCACCAACCTGAAACCTAAACATGCTATCGATATCGATAAAAATACTGCTTAGGATTTACTTTCAAAATCTCAAATATTTTACTTTAAAAAATAAAAGCAAGCGGTAAGTTCCACCATAGCACGCCTTCATAGTGCATATACACAGAATATTTGTAAGAATATTGACATGCTGTGAAATGGTTACCGCTGACTTTTTTCTAATAAAAAAAGAGTAAGAATCAAGTCGTTTATTTAGAATAATTGAGGTTCATCATCACAATCACGTCAGCCGTTGGACGTCTTTGGCTGGATTTTCTTCACAATAATCGGTCCAGATCTATCCCCATCCGGAGATTTTCGGTCGGCAGTCCGTCTTTTGGGGCCTCTGCCTACGCTTCAATACTCAATACTTTATTGCTCCATAATGTACAAAATTAGGTGTCGTCATTCATCTTCATTAGAACCTATAAATATAAATATGTAAATATAAATATGCGCCAGACAACACACCAATTGACGTGGTTTCGAACTAAGGAATTTTCTTTCCTTTTTCTTCTTGCATTCAATTTTCAAAAATAGCACGTACAATAGAAATCACTCGTCAAAAATATCGACATAATTTTATGTATGAGCACCGCACTATTTACAAACGTTAATATTATTTTTAAATTTTTTATGCGATTATTGTAACAAATATAGTTAGTAGGCAGCCGAATTCAGTCATTAAACATCATAATTTGCATGCACATAATGAGAAAAAACGTAAACTTGCTGATCATCTACCCGTTAGGTTCCAGAGGAAATCTGGCTAAAAATATGTCAGAAGTACATTTTCTGACTCGCCTCACACCACAAACATCACATTTTCTTAGTGCTTTACCCCCCATAACTCGCGAATTTACACGATTCTTCTGTTATATTCAATGAAAACAAAATTGCAAAACGTGATTTACGAAATTACACAGAAAGAATCGCCATTTTGACAATAATACCAACATTCAATTTGACGTATAACCCGACTAAAATTAGAATGCTGACATGATAACGTGATACTATGCGGCGTCAAACATTTTTAATTTGGTAGAATAGTGATTGTTGGCACAAAGTACGTTCATAATTTTGATTGTTCGTTGTGGCGACCCGCTGCATTCCCCTTGACGCCACTGCGAACGCTGGACCTATGTAAATTTTTGCAATTTTATTTGCGTACTTAATTACGTAAAACACCTAAGAACTAATAATAGCTAATTTCGCCGCGCCGCGTCACGCTCAGTTGGATCAGCACCAGTCTTATACTAATCAAAGGTCGCGAGTTCAAATCGGGGGTATCATGAATATTTTTCTACATAGTCACAATATTTTTTTAGAAAACGAAATAAGTATTTATTTAAATTTTTGGACATTTTAACATTTAAAATAAAAAAATTAAAAATAAAAACTAATTAAATTTTTAGGTTTTTTTTTAAAGTAGCAAATCCTATTAAAAAAACTACATAACAATGAAAATAAATTTCAAAAAGAAAATTAGTATCAAAAACATCATCACCATGCGGATAAATCTCCTCAATGCCATGAGGATGGAACCCCCAACCTCTACGTGTTAAGCAAAATAAAAAGAGAAAGGCTGTAGCGACATATATAATTGTTGTGAATAAATGAACTATATTTTTGTACCAATCGTAGAGATGAATCCGTTTCTATAGTAACAATATAAACAAAAAGCATAAAACACTCATGTCAAATTATTGTAGTTTTGAACATTTTCTCTATTTGGAAAAATCAGAGCTAAACCATAACTGTAGGTTTAGCAGTAATCTCAAATGCTAAAGCTGTGCCCTGGTGACTCTAGTATATTGGAGACGAGAAAATATTATATGAATTTGAGGGAGGGAGAAAATTATTAGGTGATAGGTCTATATTAATTTTATTTATTTATTTACATCTAGACTCCTGTGACAAAATACAAACATTGGAGGTTAAGTTAAGGTCGGTCTAGCTCTCTTCGTGTATGGAACTCAGGTTTCCATGTTATTTACGTACGTACGTACACATTTTCTGAATCGTGTAGTAATAATGCATTGACTATCTATCTCTTATTTGGTGACATGGACTTGAGCGACGAACATGGAGATTACTCTGTATAATCCAATTATATTTGCATTCAGAAATGTCAAATCTGAATAATTTTTTCAATTTTGTTCTGTCGAAAATGTGTGGAGACTGTCTTAATTTTATTTTTATAACCGGTCCTCAAATTGCTGTTACTGAATATCCAAAACAACTTTGGTGTTTGTGACACATAATAATTCTATTAATCTTGTAGTTAGCGCCAAATGGCGCTTCGGGGTCACGAAGGGTTCCGTACCATTATCTATGAAAATGGCATAAACATCATATCTGTTGTCAGGGAGTCCCATACAAAAGATATGAAGTCCTAATAATGGGGCAGCCCCTCATTATTATCATTATCAGAGTAGATAAGTTGTATGAGAGCAACCTGAAAAAAAAACTGTTTTTTAAGTTTTTGTTTTTTCAACGGCAACATGAATACATCCTTCCTGAAAATTTCAACTGTCTTACTATCACGATTCATGAGATAAACCCTGGTGTTGCCCTTTCGGTGTAGGAACTCATGCTCATCATAATTCATTCCTTGTAGGGAGGTGTCTCAAAAATATTTTAAAATACATATTTTAGGCGGTGTGATTAGGATATAAAGAAACCCATGCCAAATTACAGTTTTATAGTAAAAAAGGTCTATAAGCTAGACTACAAAAAGTCAAACATGGCAAAACCATATATGGTTTATCAAAGTAATTGTGTGGGTGCGGTGCTCTAATTAACAAACCTAGACAGTTGAAATATGGCATCTAGCTAGGTAATAATGTGTAAGCGAAGGAAAAAATCTGAAAACAAAAGAAAGTTTTTTAATTGTAGGGTCTGAAACCGTTATAATTAAGTGGATGGAAGCTTGCACAAAATATGTATTAATGATTTATGAATAAGCAAATAAATATTTCTATAAAAAGTTATGATATCCCAACAAAAACATCAATGTGAAAAATGATAGCCAAGTTCAATGCTCAGTATATTTGATAGTGAACTTCGCCGAAAAAAGTATTGCATCTAAATGAGAGATTACTACTAACTACTTTTGCCTTACTATTTTCTTACTTTCTAACACATGATAGTCAAGTCATTTTTATAGTTCAGGCTGATATTAAGCGAGTATTTTAAGCGTGGTGTGGGTGACCTCGATAGTAATTACTTTAAACCATTAATTTACTTGAACCATTTCACGGGACATCCAAAATATACGCGGGCGACGTCGCGGGAGACGACTAGTAAATAAAAAACTTTGATATTATTAAAGGATTACTGAAACGATAAAGAAACCTTTGTCTTTAATTTAGCTTTCCATATTTGTAATGTTAAACGGAAGCGTGAAACATACTGCGCAGACCCTAGATAAACTGGGAACAGGGCAAGAGAATGATGATGATGATTTGTAATGTTATGAATTTCAGTGTGTAAAAAAATACCATGACAAAATTCTCGTGATGGGTGAACTTTGACTTATATACCTACTGGTTTGTACGGAACCCTAAATTTGAAGTGCCATATCTGTAATGGTCTTCAGTCATCATCAATTGGAAGACTGATGGAAGATAGTAGTGAGACTATAACTGTGTCGACAAAAAGGATCTTAATATAAACCACCTAAATGTTATTACATTACATTTCCTACACCTATGGGTTGGCTGGAAGAGGTATCTTTTAGGGATAAGCCCACCTTTGTTCACATTGTGACTTCTTGTACCTATTTTCTGTACATCTTATAAGTGCAATAAAGAATATAATAAATGTTATCGGATATTCTTTCTTGTTTTTATAATGGTTACAGGTTGCTGGCATAAAGTGCTGACCAGTCGTGTGAGAATGAAATGCCACTCTTTGCGTTCCTTGTTCTTTCGATAAACGTTTAGACTAAAAAGCATGTATGGTGTACTAAAGAAACCATTTTGTAAAAGTTCTTAGGGGTTCTGCTAGATGGCGTGGGTATGTTACTTACAAAAGCGCATGAAGTATCTTATTCAAGAAAATTTTGTTCCTTAAATAAACACTAGATGGCTTAATTATACACGAGATTTGTAAGACAAAGTTGACAGAAAAAGTTTTGTGCGGGGGTGCTGGTGGGGGAAGCGCCCCGCACTTTTAACAAGGGGGAGATAATTTGACGGAATAAGACGGCCTTAAATGATTATGAGTTTGCTTACATCACTTTTCGATAAAATGGCCAGTTTCGGTAACATTCAGTTTAAAAGGGCAAACTTTAGTCAGAGTCCCATGTCCCCACCTTCTTCCAACTAAACGGTGGTAGGAACCTACCACCCACCATACATTTTAAGTTAACAAATTACGGAGTCCATAAACTTAAAGCAAAAAAAAACATGTGTAAACAGCAATTTTTAGACTACTAGCGCTACATTGTGGCAGCTGAAACGGTTCCGATCTATGCCAATTATCGATAAAAGCAAAATTGGTTATAGTTCCATCGCTCCCCGCTAGATAGCACGCTGTTGCATCGTTGCGGAACAACTGTGATTTTTCGGATACTTACCTTCCGTCACTAATATAATTATTTTAAGCACAGCCGAGACAGAAAACATTAAGTCTAGCTCTACCAAGCTAGTACATCCTGACCCTCTGATTTCGAAAATACCTTAATAGTCCCCTAGCCGATTTCGACTACGGTGGCCAGTCACAACGACTTACCGAATGCGCGGGACATATTATAGTGCACAAGTGTGTGCGCAAACACAGATGCACTCTCTATTCCTTTCACCCTCATAGCCTGATGGGACAGCAATCTGACACGACCGGAGAGAGATCAGCTTTACGTGCTTTCCGAGGCACGGGGGTGAAACACCGCCAACTCCCAAACTCCGGGCTACCCTGAAAATTTCTGAACAGAAAAACCCAGGTACATATTTTTGGCCCGACCCGGGAATCGAACCCGGGCCCTCTGGCGCAGCCTTCGCTTTAAAATGCGACCCTCAACCGTTGCGCCACCGAGGCAGTAAAAAAATGTAGGTAGTAAAAGTACTTCTAGCACCATCAAAAGATACAACCGGTTTTGTTTTGTAATATATTTGTGTATGCAATATGTCTATACTTATAAAATGCTTTGTCCTGAACGACCGACTTATTGATTGACTGACTGACTGATGGATCAACGCACTGCCTGCCTTAACCGCTGATCGCAGAGACCTGAAACTGGGAGGGTGTGTTCTTTTTATGACGAAGGGATCCGATAAGAAAGGATTTTCAGAAATTCTACCCCTAAGTGGGAGTTGCGCCCGTTGATTTAACCCAGGATTACGCTAACCCAGGATTAAATTAAACTCGGGCCTATTTATTATTAATTGATTGAAATGTTATTTAATGTAATTTAAATTATATTTATCTCTCATTGCAATATTATTATGGTAGATTGATTTTAATTTGAATGATTTGAGTTTTGAATTAAATGTATAATAATTTTAATTTATTACCTGTATTTTTTTTTCTATTTGGCTTGCATATCTCCACTTAAGTTAATTAATGAATTTGTGTACACATGTTTTAGAATTATTGTCCTGCACCACTATAAAAGATTATTTGAAATGTTTAATTTTTTATGACAGTAATTTGTTGTGTGTATCAATAAATAAATGAAAAATGAAAATGAAAATTCTCTGAGTGAGTTCACACGAGCTGCATTAGATATTATTTGCTACACATGAATTTGTATAAAATGTCATGTAAAAATTTGCATACCAATTTAACGGTAGAATGCACTGGACTTGTAAATTTTTTAAGATCTTTGTAACTGTATTCTAGCAAATAAAGACTTACTTACTTACTTGTATTTTAATAGAATTAGAAGATTGTATTCTCATTTACTTGTACTATCGCATTGGGTGTAATAATATCCTGTAATGATAGATATAAGTTTGGAAAAAAAAACATCATTCTGTCTCTATCAACGTTAAATAAACTGACAAAGACAGAATGATAATTTGATCCTGGGTTGGCGTAATCCTGGGTTAAATTATCGTGCGCAAGCGGGCTTAAGGGGGTCATGTTTTGCATATTATCGGAGGACGTATTTGGTATTTTATTGAAATTCATCTCCTAAGGGGGTAAAAAGGGTTACAAAGTTATTCTCGGGTTGATTTGCTTCGAAGTTGATATTAATACTCTTTAGTGCTTATATATGATTAAAATAATTTTGACAGTTACTTAACATGTCTGAGACACAATGTTTTTACACGTAGTGATTATATTCTCTATGGTTTTGACCGTTTTGACACATGTTTGTTATTGATGTTGCTCTCGAAAAGAGATTTTATTCCTTAAAGTAAAAAATCATTTTTTTGTGTTTAAGAGCCATATGACAGTTTGGAGATTCTCAGATTTTACCTAATTTATCAGTGTGTGTGTGCGATTTTATATGTCCGGGACACAAAAAAATGTTAACTGTAATTAAACAATTTTGATACTTTATCTCTAGGTAGTAGGCTATGCGTATGATGAACACAGAAAATGATGGTCTTAAAAAGTCGATGTGATAAATTAATGTTATACCAGTTTTTTTGTATTTGAAATACCTATTACGAATACAGTGAATACAGTTCGGAATCAGGGCTCGCGTCAATTTCGTTCGCGAACATTTTCCTTTTGATAAGTATATAACTAAATTCACAGATTTAAACACAAACGTACAGTTATAATAACGTAAAAAACTTACAGCATAGAAAAAAGAAATGCATCCAAAGGGTGAAGACATATAGAGGCGGGTAACACGCACTGACCTGCAACGACTAACCAGTGTTGTGCCGTGTTGGCTATTTCATGGAATTGAAATGCATTATAGAGACTTTTCCGACTCAAGTCTTGATTTGAATCTTGTTTTAAAACAATTTTCTAGTGTCAGTCGGTCCTTATTTGGATTGTTGTAACGAATTTCTTAAATATTTCGAGATTAAATATAGAGGACTTGGCACATCACTAGTCAGTCGGTACAGGTTAGTACCGGTTATCTGCCTCTTTATGTCTTCACCCAAATCGTGACTTCTCAGAGTAGGTATTTTTTTACGAATGTAAACTCCACGAGAAACGGGGACTAAGGGTTATTGGTGGATGATGCCATTGGTTCTGGGCTTGATCTACCACGTGTCATACCAGCTGGATGCTATGAGGATTTATTTACACATAAATGCTTTTTAGTGTAACGCTGTTCTTTGATATGATTTGTATTTTGATATATGAAATATGTCACAAGTTATTATAGCTAACATCAGAAAATGTAGTTAAGAAAATTTCGATCAAGATTTCAAGTATTTCATGTATAACAGATGATAAACAAGATAATTTTTATTTAATTATTTGGTTTACACCGGTATTATATCATTTTGTCCATATACATTTTTCAATAATGAAATATTATATGAATATGGACTTGAATAGAACCATGGAACTTCATGGCATTTACGTACAATTTGAATACAGGTTCATATTAACTACATACACATCACATGAAACGCTTCTATTTAAACAAGCGTTTTACTATATAAGTTTATAGTTAGGTTGTGGTTGTAGATTGTGGTAGAAAGAAAAGTAATGTTAAATAAGCAAAATATTGCCCTATTTATTTAGGTTTAAACCATTGAAACACTGTTACTAGCGTATGGAATTAATGCCATGAACAAGTCCCACACAGTATGGAATTGACGCCAATGGCCAATGGTATGAACGTACAAGTGCGTATCAAAGGTTGTGGAACTAATAATAATAATAATAATGAATATTCTTTATTGCACAAAAAGGACACAACAAAACATTAAAACAGACGATCACATGTACAATATTGGCGGTCTTATCGCTGGAAGCGATCTCTTCCAGACAACCTTTGGGTTGAGGAAACAACGTTAAATAGGTAGAGAGCGGTGTGCAGATGGCTAAAAACTATAATATAATTAATAGATAAAAACTTTGAAGATAATAAAAATGCTTAAATAGTATTAAATTATTCATATAAAATAAATAAACAAATAAATATAAATAAATACATGTAATATACGTACTTATATATAATAATAATTTATCCAAGAAAGGAAATTCTGACAGTTCATGAAAGCGAAAGGAAATGCGCTTTCACTCTAGCTTTGAACACAGGAAGGGACTGGGATTGTCGGATGTACAGAGGTAGAGAATTCCACAGTCTAACAGACTGGACAGTGAACGACTGTGAGTAGCATTGGGAGGAGAAGAGGGGAAAAGAAAGATGTAGTCTCCGGCAAGAACGCATGCTAACCTGGTTGTTGGTGGGTTGCAGAAAGTGGAAACGTTCCTTGAGATAGGGGGGAGATCGCGGATTGAAAAGGACATTGTACAATAGAGTAAGAATGTGAAGATTTCGTCTCGAACGTATAGGAAGCCACTCAAGCTGAGTACGGAAATCAGAAACATGGTCATACTTACGTAGGCCGAAAATAATGCGAATGCAAAAGTTTACTAAATAACGCCTATATAATATATTAAGAAAAACTGACCTTTTACTTTTTGTCGTCCGTTTATTCTTATTCAAAATCCAAAGCACGAATGATGTAAGAAAATTTATAAACTTACTTGTTTACTACTCAAAGTCAAATACTTAAAACAAAAACCCTTATTTGTCTTCAATTTTGTTGGGTTAATGGCCACCATACTATTTCAATAAAACCGACTTCAAAAACAAAACACATTAAAAAGTCTTAACTCGTCAAGTATGTGTAAACGAGACACAATAAAAATTCCATTGTTATGCGACTCTCGGCATTCGTTTGATACCTGACTGATTACATAAACTCTTGAAAGGACTCCATTTTAGGCAAACCATTTCTTTTTGGAGTCGATGCCCAGATAGATGTCGCTTAAGATGGAACTTGAGAGAGCCCATGCGATGGCACTGACTTCAAAAAGAAATGGTTTGCCTAAATTGGAGTCCTTTGAAGAGTTTTAGACTTTTTAGTGAAAAAAAAAACTTCGACCACAGAAAACTTTGCTTCATATCCAGCCTCGGCGCGCCCCAGACCTGCAGGTCAATTCAACGTGTAAACTCACGGCCAGATCGCCGTGAAAAGCTCGTAGCTGACTGGTCACAAATAGATCACGGACAGACTGACAACCGCGGTGGACAGATCCCAGTGATGCGTGGTATTCACAACATCGTCGCTAAATTAAATTACAACTAGCAATGTCACGCGGTTTTACCCACTGGTGACTTTCAAGGACGCTTGTACTGCCATCAATGTAGCAGCACTCGCAGGTGTATTATTTTATTTGTTATTGTTTCTAAATAGGTAGAAAGTCATCATCAGCTGTATACTTTTTGCGTAAAGATAAAATTGGTCTTTATTATTTACAACAAACAAACATACATACTTCAACTTACGAAGTTACGAAGTTTTGTCAAACCATAGAGCAAAAACTTGAAATAAAAAGTAAAATAAGGTTTTAATTGCTCATCTGAAAAACCTGAACCTGAACCAAAAATTAATTTATTATAAACTCCAAAAAATCTAGTATAGTTTATAAACATTTGTTAGCAGTTGTGACAATTTCATTAATATAATTTGAAAATACTAAGGCTAAATGTTTACGAATTCGATGACCAAAAAGGAAATATTGATTTTTAAAAAAACAACTGTCAACCGGCGACCAGGCATTACATCACCTGTGGCGATTCATTCAGAAAAAAGATTGGAAGGTAGAAGAAGTTCTTGGATTTTGTAACTGTATAGAATTAATAAATATTGATTAAGAGTGATGAAGTCGTTGTTATTCTGCAAGATTCTCACACATTGGAAATGAGACAGGGTAGAGAGAGACAAATAATAACGTAATTTACAAAAAAAGTAGTAAATCACAACTAAAACGTCCCATTTGCCCACATAAATTGTAATGGTGCATTCACACATCCTAATCGACTTTGCCGGCGGTATACGTCATGACCTGTATTATGCTTCGTCAAAAATAATATGTATAAAGCATAAGCGGTGTGGCCGCCGGCACGACCACCAGCACATGCCGCCGGGCGGTGTGGAATGTGGATACACCATAGGTAATAACCATAGGTAATTTGGCTCGTGAAAACTGAACCGTGATTTTTGAAATTGCAACACTCAATAAAATCAAATTTTGACACTGTCAATCAAATAAAAATATGTTTATTTATTATGACCACCGAACATAAAAAAATATAAAGTATTTAAACTCAAAACAGAACAAATAAAATAATTGTTACATTAGAATAAATATATTATTTATAATAGATATGATATGCCTAACCATTCACGCTATCCCTCTCTTTTATTTGGCTGAACCTTTATCATGAAAATCATGATCTTCCACCATGCTTTACCTGCCCGGTTTGTTAGGTTCCCTTATTTCTGGCAGTCGTCGGTTGCAATACAGATCACTTCATGGATGTTATAATATGTGTTTAAGTATTTATGGGAGACGCCCCCGTCATAATCGTTGTCTGGTACTTCGTAACACAAGGAAGATAATATTCCTTACTACGAAACCAGACAATTGGTGTGTTGTCTGGCGCATATTTATATTTATCACAAATCAAGGTGTCACTCTCTCAATAAGTATTTCACCTTAAAAATCCACAAAATGTATGAAATCATTTTGAAGAGTTCAACGGACATAGTATCTAGCACAATATGCTCTAGAAAATCAGCAAGTACTCCCTTAGCGTCTTGACGACGGAGCATGATTTACTCGATTGGCAACTTCAAGGATATTATTTTTTGGTTTGTGCTGGCTAGAGTTGAGAAATAATATGATGAATTTACAGCCGAAAATTAAATATGCTTGAAAATAGCTTTTGACGTAAAAATTTATTTGACAATGTCACGTATGTATTTCAACTCGACTCAGTCGATGTTCTGAATCGGAAAAATGCATTACAGTAAAAAGTGTTTTAAACGTAAATCCGTAAAGTTAGTTTTTGCATGCATAACCGTGACATCACAAGGCGAGGGCGAGGTGAGTCGAGAAGGTGTGTGAGAGCAAATGACAGGTTTAACCATAGAGTAAATAAAAAAAGGTATGAAAAATGAGGTTTTGATCTGTAGCAAAGAAAACTAAAAATCTTTCATCAAAAAATTACATGATCAGTGTCTTTTAAATCCAGCACGACTTCCAGGTCAAGCCTGCTCAGTTTAGCCTACAAATAGTAAAAAAAATATTTCAATCATGTCTTTAATAAACAATGTTTAAAATCATGTCTTTAATACTGTTTCGGAAATTTGAGAGGGCTAAGCGCGTGGTGCGGGGGCGGGCTACGCGTCCTTGCGTGTACTACTTACTACGCGCTGCACTCGCTCAAATCAGAGTGATACTTTATTTGCTCATCATTTGGTACTCCATATTCATTTAAATTAGCATGAATAAATTGCATTGTATAAGTCCTTCAGTAGCTCGAATACTATTATCGAATACTTGATCTCAAAGTGAAAACAAATGGAACAAAAGGAACGTGCATAACCAGATGAACAGTGGAAAACTTGTGAAAAAGAAAAACAGCATTTGGCACGTGCTGTAATTAATGCAGTTCCTACATCTAAGTACCTGTATAAATTAAAAAAAATATTTGGATAAATGGCTATTATTTATTATGTTATTTATAACAATAAATATTTCACACTTATTTTATCCTGCATCACGGAGCTCATGGTCAACATGCATCAACTGCCCTTAGTATATATATTCTTTGCCTTAGCGGTTTGTTTGGTCTCTATTTCTTGGGGTTAGTAGCAATATAGATCACTTCATCAAACCTATAGGAAGTGCTCTTTTTAGTCCGACAGTTAGTCTAATAATTTTAGTGGGGTTCTTCCTCTAGCTCTTTCGCTCTTTACGTTGGCACAAATAATAAAGTTTTCATCTTGGAAGTAAGGACGTGGCATCTGTATATTGAAGACAAACGAAACGATATTTAGCACTGGGCTGTATTTTGTATTATACTCCCTCTAATTCCAATGTATTGTACCTACATAGAATCTGAAACAACAGCAAACGATACATATAGGTTATTTCATATACCTACGAATTTTACAAAGTGATTGATTACACGTATCACGTGCTTACTTCTTTTCCAAAGTATTGTATAGGCTCTAGCCCTTCTATTCGGTACCTTTGGTTAGAGTAGGCCCTTACTATAAAAGTTGGATTAACATATCTTCATTCTCTTTGGGAATCCACACCACGAGGATTATCCGTTAAAAAAAGTTGTTAATTACTGCTCCGTGTAAACTTGATGCTTGTTCAGGCAGTATTTTTGGAGAAAACTTGTATTTCGCAAAATTATTCTCCGAGATCCGGCGCGTATTACTGTGGCGGCTGCAGGAGTCTCGACGACGCAGAGTACCTACCACAAGCTCAATCGGATTCTTATATGGCATTATTTTTAGGTTAGTGATGGCCAGATTTGCACGAAATATTATTAGTTTTATTGCAAAAATCTATTTTTTTCTGCAAATAGTATTAAACATAGTAGTATTGGCGTCTTGATAATTTTGACAGAACTCTTTCACGGACGGATCTCACAGTGAAGTTGTGAATACGGTGATGTATGTATTCACAGTGCAGTTTATAGTCAGTAGACACAGTGCAATGTTTTATGTTTTTGAGGGCTATCATGTATGAAATAAAAATAAAAATAAATCAAATTAAAATATCTCTATGATGTTATTTTTATTCTAACAAGATAAAATAAGAAATCTAAAATTTCATATTAATTGTTGGCCTGGTTTGTTAGCCAAAAGTTGCAAAGGCCTAAATACCGAATTTCGCGTTTGAAACGAAATCTTAATAAGTCATATAAATTTTGCGATATTTTCCAAGAAAAAAACCCTAATTTCAACGATCTGTCATTTTTATTACCTTCAAGGATACGATAAAAGAGTGCTAAAAGTGGTTACTTTCACCAATTTTTTTTTTCTAAATACTACTTGACCTTACTTTACTGTGACATCGACTGAATCGAGTCTGCAACTTTGGGAGGCTGTGATTTGACAGCTGCCAAACACGTCAAAATCTATAGGAACGTGTCAAATAATTCGCCCAGGATTAGTTTCAACTCACGCCGTTTGGTGCGAACAGCGCTAGATTCGATGTGAGTTTGTGAATACCAATTTTTCTACTCAAGCGAACGCCCATATATGCCGCATATATGGATCAGAGTCGAGTTGTACATCATGAATCGACAGGCTGTTTTATAATAACTTAAGGGGTAAGAGGTAAATACCAATTCAACAAAGTAAATATCATGATAATCGGTCTACCGTTGTTGAACTATAAAGTAGTGTTACTGATATTACTTTATTTTATATAAATAAGGTTATTATTTGCAACCCCATACATATGCAATAGAATTGATACTATTGCCTATTCTTGGCCTTATTAATTCAGTATTTGTCTAAAATTGACATTTAACTGTTTGGTGATAGAAACAGTTTGCTCATCATATACCACAATTTTATTTTGTAGACAATTTTTTATTATTATTATTTTTGTCGATAATTTTGGTCCTAGTATCTGCACATTTTGTTTGATCAAGTTTCGAAAATACAAATTGTATATGATAAAAGATCTTCGTTATAACTCATGAACCTCTTGAAATAGTCGCCATACATATAAATCTTTCTTGTTTATAGTATTAATAAGGATTTCTTTCTAAGCAAGTTTACATAACATTGATTAATCATTTAAATACAACTACTAATCGATACAAAAGAACGAATACTTTTTTGTTATAATTAGAGACCATCGACGATCCAAATGCACTATGGCTTTATGCCTGTTGCATAAAGCCTCAAAGCGAATTGGTCGCCGTATAAAAATTGTGCAAAGCGTGATATTTTCAAATTTGGAATTAGTATCATACACGAAATAAAAGAGTAGCAACGAAGACAACGAGCGACACAACCTTCCCCTCCGAGCGCTCGGCGCTGTCTGTCAAATTTCGATCGAAGATATAGATAGTGCCATCCACGAAGGCGCGCCCCACCACTCGTCCAAATCGTTTATAGTACATGTGTGCAAGCTTTTGAATTGAATTTGGAACATCATAATGACTAATGAATGACAAGCACACTTCAAAAAATACACTCAAAAGGAAAGATGCTCTACTTGGATATGGTTTTAAGTAGGTATGGTTAGTTACTAGAAAAGTAATATATTATTTTTAAACTGCACCAGCATTATTTTTACTATTGACGTAAACGAAATACGTAAGAACGTTTTATAACATTAAAAAAATGATTAAAAACTTTCTTATAAGAGAACCATCGGTCCACCGGGACTTCATACGCGTGAATTGTTTTTTCTTCGTACACGTAGGTCCTAGCGTAATGTTTTATAGCCTTCCCCGATAAAGTACATCCCGGTAATATTATAAGTTACCACATGGTTTTTTTTTATTTAAAATTGTTTATGGTGTTTAAGTTACCATTATAATCCTTTCAGTAAATTTAATAATGACAGTAGATTATACCAGGTTTATTTTTTAGTACAACACACTGGGTTTTCCTTGACATTTTAAAAATTAATTAAGCAGAGCCACTTTCGTGACGAGTCTGAATATTTGAATGACGGCCGGCTCGCAAATGACGCGCGTGTCTCCCCCCGCACCCCGCACCTTTATCAATCAAAAAAAGAGTGGGGCGCGCCTTCGTGGATGGCACTATCTATAAACGTCCGTGACAGCTCCAAATCTCAAAGGACACGGTCGACCCGCCATACATTGCTTGCCCCAAAAGTAAAAATCCATGCGTCACGACCAAAACTAATTTTATGGGTTCGTTTCTTCGTCTTTTAAAATAATATAAAGTAATATAAGCTGTAAATAGCGGGGTTTTCACATAAAACGAAATAAAATGTGTAGGGTCAATCTCTTGCACACTATCTAGAACAGGTCTTTCTAGATCATAGCGCCATCTGTGTCGAAAAACCGCTATCTAGGCCACCAAAACTAAAACATAGAAAACTGCCCCGCTAGGGTGCGTAACGCGTGAAAATTACGATGACGCAAACAATAGCCAACGAAAAGAAGTTCCTTGTCACAGTTTTTTTTCAAGTTTTAGAAAGAGGTTGGTTGGTTTAAAGGTTAGTACCTATGGGAGGCAAACGTCATCTTCCTTCTTAAAATAGCGATTGCGAGCGCTTACTTATTTAGCTAACTGCCAGTTATATGACACTGTATGACACAATATGCCATTTCGTTAAGCGGTCGCCAGTTTGCTTATAAGTGCTCGAAACCGCTATTTTCTGCCAAACACAACAATTGTTGGGGACAGGAAATTGTGTTCAATCGTTGTCCTATTTTTTTTGTAGATTTATATGCCGCTAGATAAAAGCAAAGTAAATTAACAATATTGTATTAAAAATTCAATATATTTTTTGCAAAATGATATAGTCAAGTCTCTTAATGCTTTTCTTTAATCAAACATAAAACGACTCTGGGGCATTTTACGACCGTGTCCTTTATAGGTTACTTTAGTAAGATATTTTGAATATAGTGCACAAGATAAAATCAAGAATTTAGATGCTAAGTCAAAGATAGGAACCTCTATAACATTGTTTTATCAAATAACACACAATAAGTGCAATGTATCTCAGAGATAATCGCCTGCCTTTAGATGCGTATTTTATGCCAAAACATGGTTTCAATTTTTTGTCTTCATTTGGAATAACCAGAGCAATAAATAAAAAAAACAGAGTCTTCACCTTGTAGACGAACGTAATTCCCTTCAAGTTTATGTTATTTCGATAGCTGATGTCAACAACTGATCTAGAAAAGTGCACCAGAAAAACCGTCAATTTGGCTTCTAGGATTGCAAATTACAGGCATTTTAAAGATTGAATCAAAAATTCAGAGCTTACATCTTATGTAGATAGCTTATTTCTACACAAATCAGTCAAAAAAAGTTGTCAGTTAAGTCATTTTTGGGAAGAAAACTGCACTTGAACTTTGTTAGAAGGTAGGTGACAGCAGCCTTAAACAGGATAGTATCAAGATAGTCAATCAGGGTAGGTATCAAGTGGTCTGTGTCCAGCAATCCTTAGAAGGTCATTTGTTCATATTGTCGGTGGACATTCTATGCTGCTCCTGTGGTCGAAGTGTGTCCAACCTGGAACTTTTCTGTAAACTTTTCGTGGGGGCTTTTGTTTAGCAGTGGCGGCCTTTGGGTGTTGAAGATGATGATGCGGTAGATTTCTACACAGAATTGTCACTTTGAATTCACGATTTGAATTCAAGAAAGTAAAGCATTTGTATGACCAAGTTCTCGTTCAAACTCTTAAGGTTGCGGGAGAAGACTTGAAGAAATTTGCTTCTCCCACAGCCTGTATGTGGCATGATACTGTGTAAGCGCAAAGAGTAGCCTGGTCTTTTTAGCAACCGAAAGAAATATAAGTAATTGACGATAGGCGTAGTAAGTATTTACATTTCGTTGTAAAATAAAAATATAATAACCCCGTGTCAAATTGACCAGATTAAGACCAAGCTACGTGTTGTGTGTACATAAAATATAACATTAAAATAATTGATCTGTGTACGCATTTCTATGTATAAATTTAAAAACTGGATGTTTTTGTCTTTAGTTTGAACTCGCTGATCACAGAAACTATTGGTCCGGTTATAAAATATGTTAGATACATTGTTAGTTAGCTTATTTATCGGGGGAGGCTATATTAATGTTATACCTATTAACGTTCAATGATAACGAAGTAAAACTAAGACGCGCGTACGAAGTCGCGGGCGGGCCGCTAGTATTGGATATATTGTTATTTTGTACACACTATTTTGGTGACAAAAACAAACAGATGATCAATAACAAAATTCATTTTAGCTGAACTAAACAAGCCAGTTCCGTCGTAATGGAAATCCATGATCTCTAAGAGCCTGAGCCCGTTTTGAAGCCGATTATGTAGGTAGTCACAATCGGACAACAATCTGATCGTCTCTAGGTAGAGTTAATATAATATTTTGATAATGATTTGAGTGAGTTCGCTCCCGGCCGCCTCTAAGACTCCGCTTCGCGCTGGTTTTCATGCGTCATAAAATTTTACAGCGTGTACCAAACCGTTACGTCGTGTCGTGTCGTGCTCGTGCCTCGTACACCTGTGCAGCTAAAATCATTCAAGCTTTTGCTCTGCTCTCGCCTTATCTTAAATAATATTTATTTCATCTCTCCTGTTTAGAAAATTTAACTTTCATGTGTAGATAGACGGGTAGAAAATAGCTTTTCCATCCCTAGGGTGAAAAGTAATTTAGTTTTAATTGCAACGATCGTACGATCAGACATGGAGTCAAAGATTATTAAGTCAATATAATATTATGAAAATAAAAGAGCTTTTTGCGTATTTTTATCTTTGATATAAAAAATATACCTACAGTTGGTAAAATGTTTAACAATTAAAATATTCGGGTGCATGCCACCTGCTTTTCATTTTACAGTGCCAATTTTTATTTAATTTCTTTTTAGAGATAAACATGCAGCTTTATCGAGACATGGCTAGTTTTTTTAAGAACATTTTTGGTGGGATTTCACTTCTTTTTGTAGAAACGTGGACAAATTTATTTGTTTTATTAGATTTTCAGATACTTCAGACCTTCGTTTTTGGAGAGGCGGTATGTCGATCTCTAATAGTTTGGTTGGGCTCTTGTGTTTTCTTATCAGGGTCACCAGGAACTCCAGATCTTCGATTATCCTAGTTTTTATAGTTTTATCTTTATGTGGCCATTAAATCCTTACTCTGTACCAAATTTCAGCTCTCTGAGTATATAGGAAGTACTAGTTCTATTTTATGTGCGATCATGAGTGAGTGAAAAATAAAAAGAGGTGGTGTGACGACTTGGACAACTTTGCGACCGATTGGGTGTCATTAGCATTTAGCAGCTGACAGGGAGCAATGAAAGGTTGGGTTGGGGAGACCTTTGCCCAGCAGTGGGATCATATAGGTTAATAAAAATAAAAAAGAGAGAAAATGAGTGAGTGTCTCAAATGCGAAACTTGGCTTTTGCTTAACTTCGGAACTAAATGACCTACAGACATGAAATTTTGGATTATAAGTAAGTATGTGATTATAGCTTACTGGATGACGAAAATTTCTGTGTTCTGGTCTTATCCAGAGGTTCTCAAATATGTAGCTGAAAATGCGGCGAAATGGTTCCAGTAAAGAATGGTACGGCAGTGTTTGCTTCGCGCTCGACTTGGCGGGGCACTGCAGTGGCCCAATTTTAAGGGAATCAAAACCTTATAAGGCAATCTTAATCATGTTTTACGGAACCTTATTAGAGCAATAAAAAAGCTTAAATACTTAGTAGATACTTAAGGAACCCTTCGTGCGCGAGTCCGACTCGCACTTGGCCGGTTTTTTTAAGTGTGATATCATCAAAAAATAAGTTAATTGTTAAAGGACTTGTGTAAATTATCTTCTGATTTTCAAAAAAGCATCTTGTTACCGGGGCTGCTGTGTGAAACCTGACGGACAACTACAGCTTGTATGTGGGTTATCGGCCACGGCCGGTCCGCTGCGTCTTGCGTGTCAACTTTAAACTTAATCAATTATTAATTCTGAGCTGATTTCCGAAACTGGCTTATGGTTGAATATAGCTGGATATGAACTGGCTTATGGCTGACCGAGTCTTATGGTTGGATATGGAAATCAGATGGACACACAAAAAAATATAAGAAGTTGTTTCCTTACTCAAGGTGTACGCGGATGCATATCATATAAAATAAGTAGGATAAAGCCTATTTTGAAAATACTTCAAAAATCGACTATATATTTTTTATCTAAGTTTATTAGCTCATATCTAGGTCATTTGTGGACCGTTCTTTTTTGTGCCAAAGTCGGGACTTTTTTGTAGAAACATTACCGCTCCGACCGGGACCGTTTAGGTACCGGGCGGAAGGACGGCGGCGGCGTACTGGTGGCAGTGCTGCGCTCGCACCGCTCGGCTCGTGTCGAGTGGCATGCGTCAGCGGGTCCTGCCTCAGCGCTACCGACCTTGGTGGACCATGTGATCATAAATCTATGTATTGGCACGTCTCACTCAATAATCAGCGCTGTTTATTTTCCCCCTGCAGTTAAGTGCGATGCGTACGTGACTTACCTTGATCTCATGCTTGAATATATACACATGAATGGACGAAATAGTTTTTACATAGCAGGTGATTTCAATCAACCTCATCTGGAATGGTACTTAGACGGTACACAAATGAAGCTCTCTCCTTCAAATACTGGATCCGTTTACAACTGCTTGCACAATTTTATGTCATCACTTAATTGTATGCAATTAAATATATTCAAAAATAATCGTAATCGATATTTAGACCTCTTTTTAACTAGTATACCTAACAGCATGGCTTATACTGCACCGATTTCACTTGTTCCGGTGAATGTAGTACACCCCTCGTTCTTTGTTTTATCACCTATTGATTCTACGGGCAAAATTATATTTAAAAATCCCGTAAATAAATATTGCTTTAGAGAAGCTGACTATGAACTCATTAACAATGACCTTGACAGTATTGATTGGAACGTCCTGTTTTCGAATAGAAATGCTGAGGCATGCCTCGACACCTTTTATGAGACGTTATTTCAGGTCATTCGAAACCGTATTCCATGTAAATTAACAAGATCTAGTACTCGATTCCCTATTTGGTTTAGTACTCCGCTGATTCATATTTTTAAAAATAAAAATAAAGCCTGGATAAATTGGAAAAAATATAAAAATCAATCAGACTACTTAATATTCTCAATGTATCGAGATAGGTTCAAAAAAGAGTGTAGTAAATGCTATAAAGCCTACATTGATCGTATTGAAGATAGTATTCAAAATAATGTCAATTA
Source organism: Pyrausta aurata (assembly GCA_963584085.1). Taxonomy (NCBI): domain Eukaryota; kingdom Metazoa; phylum Arthropoda; class Insecta; order Lepidoptera; family Crambidae; genus Pyrausta; species Pyrausta aurata. The sequence goes on along the minus strand of OY757257.1, from coordinate 14,761,043 downwards.
TTTCTGGACCTACATGATGCAGCGTAAAAACCAGTCAGACATACCAGATAGTGTTGTTTATTTAGACCAGGTTGCAAATAGCCCTAGTGATATATGTAACCTATTCTCAATGTTTTTTGAATCTGTCTTTCAGCCAAGCGATTTGAATGAATCTTACGAAATTGGTGACATCAATGACCTTGATATAAGGACACGCAATAGTAATTTAATTAGCAACATCAGCATAACCCAGGATTGTGTACTCAAGGGTCTCGAAGACCTAGATGCAACTAAGAGCGCTGGTACCGATAATATTCCACCACTATTCTTTAAACGCACTGCTAGTTCTATTTTTGTTCCACTTCATGAAATATTTAATAAATGTTTATCTGAAGGTACCTTTCCTGCCGCCTGGAAGTCTGCCAGAATCACCCCGGTTCATAAGGGGGGCTCAAAAAAAGATGTTAAAAACTATCGGCCGATCTCGATCCTTCCAGCCTTAGCAAAGCTTTTCGAACGGCTCCTACATAACTGCCTGTACCCACAACTACATAACTCTATTCTGCCTCAACAGCACGGTTTTGTACGAAAGCGTTCTACCTTAACTAACCTTATTGTTTACGTTACAGAGCTTTTCACTAACATTGACTCTAACTTGCAGACTGACAGTGTGTATACTGACTTTAGAAAAGCCTTTGATAGGGTTGACCACAAAATATTGCTAGAAAAGATTGCCTTTAATGGCATCCGTGGCAGCCTGTGGAGATGGTTTAAATCATACATAACAAACCGGACACAAAAAGTGGTGATCAATGGGCATCAGTCAAATTTAATACTAATTACATCTGGAGT